>JAQIXS010002339.1:0-23415 GCA_034700785.1 Rossiulus vilnensis
GTGGTTCAGTGGTAGAATGCTCGCCTGCCACGCGGGCGGCCCGGGTTCGATTCCCGGTCGATGCATTTTTACTTTTTCTATTTTGTCAGCTTAGTTTATCATTTGTATTATTTATTATTTTAATATGTTAAACATGTCAACCGTATACTGCATTATTAATTTATACTTGAACTGTGTTTTACTTTTAATTTGCAAACATTTTCGGGTACTTTTTCTTTAAATAATAAAGCAATACATAGAATTTACTTTATGTTTTCTTGATGAGTTACTTTTTTCCTTGTGGCAGTATCGCGTGTCTCAGATCATAACCTAGCACTAATCAGAAATCACAAAGATAGAAACGATAGGTTTTATTACAAATAATTTGAAATACGAGCTAGAAAACAGATTTCGAAAGAATTTTATCCAATGCATTTATTGCGATGACTCAAGAAAGAATTATATTTCACTTTAACATATTGGGAGCATATATTCATGAGACAATCGCAGGTTTAAACATATATATATATATTTGAACAGAAAAACAAGATTTTCCAAAAATAAATAATACGTCCTGTACCGTCTATCACTTCAGTAAACGGCCGCCAAAGGGCACCACCATTCAGCCTGAAAAGCAGTGCTGAAAAGATATCGATTTTGTATTCACTAAGGCTGTCAACTGGAGCGAACTCTTTTAGTTGAAGCGCCTTTATTTTCAGAAAGTTTCGGAGCTGAAATCACTCACGTGTTTGGCATCACACGTGGTTTCAACAAAAGTTTACTTATTGTTGACTGTTTTTCGTCGAAATAGGTACTCCATTTTCGCGTAGTTGTGCTTCGCGACCTCACATTACCGGTTAATTTCGAAGGTAGACGCGCGGAAGTCGAAGCTGTGTAACTGAAACGGTAAGCTTTCATTGTATAGCGACCAATAACGATTAAAGTTTGCTGGTACGGTACGTTGTACTTCAGTACTTGATGTGATGTACGTTTACAATAAATTGGTAGTTATCGGATAAATAATGTAATGACATTGACGTGTACGTATGGTAACTTATGTAGTAAAAGAAGTGTTTCTGGGTTCTTTATTGTCCGTGTATAGAAGTTTTCGGAAATGCCGAATGGTGGCGTGGACAGCGGGCTTACCTTGAAAGTTGGTGTCCAACTATTAAAGGTTGGGTGTCCAAGGTATGCAGTAGATCAGGGGGACCTGTCACCTGTGCAAGGTTGAAACACGCTAAATTTATTTCAATAGACTCAGTAATATGACTGCAGTACATCGACGATAAAGTTATTTCATTGCCAAACATGATTGCGAGGCCCTATTCCAAAAACTATTGAAATGTTTGCGAACAAGTTATGAGTGCATGGACTTGTAGGATGGTGCTTCACCAACGATGGACAACTTGGGCATTATTATAGGCCTAATGTACAATCTGGAACTTCACCCTCTTATTGACCTCAAAATCACTTTGATATTCAAAGTTGGTGCCTGCCCCTCTTCACTGTCACTGGACCAAATTTTTATTCCAAAGCTAAAATTACATTAATGCTTCTAATACTGACTTGTGCTTAATTTCCAGGGTATCTGTTCGCCTGTAGGAAATTCACCACAAGTTACAAGAAATTTGCTATTTCTAATACTTTTACACAACACGTTCATAACATTTACTTGTAACTTGTAAGGTATAGATAGATAACTTGATGATGTAGTATTTTGGTTTGTTGTATTCAACTTCTACCTAAGACCCTTTGTACCAATAAAACAGGGTCATTTCAAAATTTAATCTGGAGGAATTCTGTATTGGAGCAGAATTACTATTGGTAAACCTAGACTTTCCACATTATCAATAGGCTACTATGCTTAATGAGGTCGAAGTTTGTTTCCAAATGAGGTGCGTCCATTGATTGAAGTTTGGAAAAACCTATTTCTATTTCGATGTTAAAAGGTTATTTCCCTTATCATCTTTGGAAATTAAAAAAGAAAATATAAATAGCTGAAAACAACGTGCATGCATTAATAAAAAGATATAACTGAAAAAGGGGAGCTGCAACATCGATATGAACTCTTGAATCTTATAGCGATCATTGGCACTAGAGCACCAATTATTTTCTCCAAATGTGCTTATCGTGCAGAATTATATGAATAAAAGAGCACCTTTAATTACTGGAGAAGAAGGCGGGTTTCGTAGTTTACCAGAATTTCCATAATTCTAGCTTACTTTCGAAATTTGGCATTGTTCAGCTTCCAGCTAATGAATAATGTGCAATGCCGCATTTTTTTCTGTATAGAAAAAACAAATTGGTAATTCGTATCTCGCCCAGTAGAAAATGTGGCCGGTTTAATAACGGCTTATTTTAAGGTAGCAATTTCGTGATTGTGAATAATTGAAAAGGGGCGTTGCTCCAAAAAAACTGTTTTAAAACCCACTTTTCAGCACCGTTGTTTTCGACGAAATGCATCAATTAGAGCGGAGGGAAATCGATACGCGTTACTTTCGGGGTCCGTTTTGTGCTATTGATTTGAGTTTAGGACCGCGGTCGGCAAACCCTTAATTGAAATGCATTCTGTTGGAAAACTCATTAATTAACGCATTCATCGAAATGGTTTCTTTTCAGAACCATATTCATGCGAAGAAAAAAATTCACCAAAGGGAAATTATGACAGGGGCAAAAAAATACAAATTGGTGGTTGTTGGTTGGCTGCTGTTGAAGAGACAGTCTGCACCACCTGTGGACAATACCGAATTCTATTACGTTTCCAAATTGGCCTTACCAGAAATGTAAAATTATAATTTCTGAAAGACGCGTGCCAGGAAATGAATATCGGCACAATGTTCCATAGAATGCAGATTTCAATATTTCGGAAGCTATCGTTTTTAAGTCATGACAGTCGATAAAATGGGTGAATCTGAAATTCTCAAATTTCATTTGTTTGTTTTTATTTATAAATGAGAAAAGAACAACTACAATACATTTCTTTCAGCATTAAACGTTAAAATATGAATTCCTTGCTGAAAGTCCAGGAAGTTAGCCAAGATGTTTGTGCAATGATAAACCTGATTCCGGTGATTCCAATGAATATCACAAGGTAGGGGGTATACTCCATCAACCCAAGTTTAATTTTTACGATAATCGCATTCAAGCAATCCAATTCATAAAGTTATTTAATTGGCCGATCTGATGGATACTTTGCTTTCAATCATGCGATTGACATGACGTGCACTTCCAGTTTACCGAAATTTCTAGCTTCCCACAACCTAATGGTGAAGTGATTTCGAAGAATCATATCTGATATGTGAAAAATATTAAGACTGCGATAGTGCAGACGAGCCATCAGCCTACTTATATGTCAATTAAAGGATAATGACGTAAATAACAAGGTTCCATTAGCTAAGATTTGACAATATCAACAGAGCTTGGGGTTGTATCTGAGAAGGAGATCTATGATGGGACTTTCAATTTCCAGGGAAAGTTGAGCAGTTCACCGGTTCCAGGCCCCCATGACGTCATCGGCTCGCAGTTTTATTTCTCGCCTAAAATTCGATTAATTCTCGAGATTGCTTATTGAAAAATGCGCATTAATTTTCATCCTCCTATTTTTCCATCCTCTTTGCCCGAGCGACTCGAAATGATAATAATACTATCGAAGTGTAAAAGCCGGTGCGCCACCCCTTCCTCGCTTCCCCTCCACGCATTTTAATTATGAAAGAAAAGCCATCTTAACTGCAACTGACACAAATGCAATTACGAAGCCAACATTTCTGAATTAATTAATTAAAAACGGGGGCGGACGGGCGGCCATCGGCGTGAAATTTATTAGAAACAAGCATGGCGGCGCACGTAGCGCCACCGGATTTGCATACTAACTACGTGTTGAATAAATTAAGTCCATAAATCGATATAAAGCATTGGAAAGGGGCTTTTTTCCCATTATAATTTATACAAAATTCATTAAAATGAGTAATTGGTTTCGGAGATTAAACGAAATTAAAAAGTGGTGATTAATTAAGCCCCGCTTTTTAGTTTCTTTCTTTTTTTTTACACCGATGGCCGAAGCTATATTTGGCGCTATTGATTTTTTGATTAACTTCTTGCTTCCGCCTGGCGAAGTCAGATTTCACTATTTAATCGAAATTTTCACGGACAGAACGTCGAAATGACAACGTAATGCAATTTGCTTTCGAATTTCAGCGGCTGCTTGTTACTTTTCAGCTCGATTGAACGTATTTCTTCGTTAAATCTCCGTTTTAGTCTTGATCGATGTTAAACCCCCGTTATGTTAATTTGAGAAATTGACAATGGTGCAAGTGATCCAATTCCCGCCCTTCTTACCATGGATTTCGTTTAGTTGCCGCTTTTTGCCGATAGATGGCGCCAGTGGCTCTTGCGTTTCACTCCACATGATGCTTTGTCAGGCTTCCTCGGCGGGAAATTTGAAAATAATCTATAAAATCTCGCCCCGAACGGTTTGTAACGTTAGTGTCAGTACCCGTCGAACGTAACACGTGGGTGACAACTACGCGTTTTGATTAAAGTCCGTGTAAATATCAATTAACGCCATCTAGCAGGCTTGTGCATGTTAAGCGCCTAGGCCAAACACGCACCTGACACGTCATATGCAAATTATACCTCACGTCCAAACTGAAAGTTGCACCACTGAACAATTTGCCTGGAAGAGGAAGACGTGCAACGTCATTCATGTCAGTTGCCCGATTAAAAATGGCGCAAATGAACGTGAAATGAGACAGTTGCACGTTCATGGCGGAGTGGACTGAACCTGCATTTACATGTAACAACGTAAGGTTTTGCAATGACAGATTTTCGATTGGTAATAACCGAGTCTGATGAAAATGAAATGCGCTCAGGGTTTCCAAAAAGTAACAAGGAACGTGTGGAAATATGACAGGGGAAATCGTGCACATTTGCACACGTGTTTCACTTTTGCAGTTCTTTTGCATGCATTTGTACTGGTGACTGAAAGGAAGGCAGTCCATTTGTGTAACTAATCGACAGCAAATAGGAAAAAAGTCGAAAAAAGTTCAACCAATTTCTTTGAAATTAAAAAAAAAGTTTAATTTTGTAGGATAAAAACCAGACCAATCGGTCTGGCTTTCAATTTTAATTAACTCAACACTATTGAAACAAATGAACTGCTCAATTCTAGCTATCCAAAATGTTTAATGAAAAGTTCACTGTCAATAGTGGCAGTTAAAAACAAGTTCTATTTTTATGCGCGTTTTTACGCGATATTACGTCGATATTTTTTTTATTAAAAGCAGTACACTACGTTTGGAAAACTTAGGCATTCAGTAAGACATGTGCCCAGCTAAGGCAAATTATACACAATGAATGTACGGATCACTCATTTTCTCAAAAAGCATTCATTTTGAAATGTGCATTTTGAAATCCATCACTAGTGTTGTGCTCATTAAAATTGAGGCCAGACCGATTGGCCTGGCTTTTATCCTATAAAATAAAGCTTCTAAAAAAATTCAAGGAATTTGTTGAACTTTTTACGATTATTTTTCGATTTGTTGAACTTTTTTCGACTTTTTCTTCCAATTTGTTGTCGATTAGTTGCACAAATTGATTGCTTTCCTTTGAGTCACCAGTACAGATGCATGTAATAAAATTGCAGATTTTAACATGTTTATACTCGTGTATAAAAGTGAATGCATAAAAGTTTGGTTTTCCGATATATCAAATCGGGTTGACTTAGTTCGAACCGTGTATTCAAACGTAATTTTGATCTGTAGTTTTTTGTCATCTTTAATTGTTGTTTTACAAGTTCTTTAACCATGACGTGTACGGTGTGTCCAACAAGAGGGTATAGGCCTATTAGGAAGTGAAATTGACCTATAGAATGAAAGAGCTTGTTTTGTCCATTTTGTGTGCTTTTATGACTTCACGTGCAGTGTGGGCGTGGCTTTCTCTATGCTGGATGGCATAATCTATAAGTTGAATGGCTCTGATTGGTTTAGGCTCAATATCCAAGAAGAGCCGTAAGTGCCATCGCCCATCGGTGCAGGAGAAGAGGATGTTAATAATGTGACGTAATGACATGGCCCCTTCTCTCTGTTTAACCTTAGATATGGTAACGACTTGAACGATGTTAACACTTTGACGGATCGACACCTACGGAATTTCCCCGCCCACCAAACCGACCTAAGCTCGGGCTTGTCTGAGGCTCAAGATGGCGGCGTGTCAGGTCATCTGGCATGCATGCAGCGCCGCTGATAATCGACGTAGCCAAGCGTAAAAATAAGCTCGAATTCAGGGATGTCACATTGGTCACACCCTTGGGTGACTTCTCATTAACCCGCCGGCTAATGACTAGCCCACGCTCCAATGAGCAATCTGCCCGCTGACCCCTTCGGCCACCCCCCTCCAGGCGCCCCTGGCGGACGAAGTGGGAAGCAAGACTTCCCAGCTCTTGCTTAGCTTCCCGGTTTTACCACCCGCAGAGGGCAGCGTCCAGGTCCGTTCTGGGTACCTGGCGGTCAAGATTGGCCAGATGGCGACCGGAAGTGGCCACCGGCCTCAATGTCTTTGGACAACCGGAAATTCACGGCGGAGCCTAATTACCCCGGCCCAAAAGGGTGGGTTTGGCCCTGATCAGAAGGTTTGTTTAACCACTCAGCAACTGCCAATCAAAAGCCCAGATGCGCCCCCTGGCGGCGGTGACGGTCGCCCGTCCCCCTCCGGTGGTCTTCGGCTGTCCACTCTCCTTATCGCTGCCCTGGAATAATAATTGTTCAAAGAATCAACGGCGCTCTCGTAATGGGCTCTTTTCAGCTCGGAAATGAGATTTGAGCGCACTTTTCCCCGATTAATCGATGGATAAATATCGCCGCCCTTTCACCCCAAAAGCGACTGTCGAGTCACGTTTGGAAATTCATGTGCGACGAAATATTCACCTGATTTCGAAGAATCGATGATTTTAGGAGAATCGAGTTATTAAAATTTTTGAAAAATTGATGAAAGCTGAGTCCTTCGTATAACGTAATCGGTAATCAGTTCGTTTTTATAATTTAATTTGTCCTAAAGATAATTACTAGATATTGTTGTTAAGTACGGATTCTTCAGTAAGGAGAAAAAAATCACATAGCTTTGGTTATTTATGATAACATCTTGATCACATAGTCGAGATTACTCAGTTTCTTCGCAATATTTTCTTAGTACGGCTTAAGCAAAAGGATGCCAATCCAAAGAAATTACACATTTTTGCTTCAGATACTTATTATAATTGTAAAATCTAGTTTACCCTGTGTAGGATTGGTCGTCCCCTAGGGTCTGATTTTTTTTATATAAATTTAAAATGTCCTTTTCATTTATATATACAAAATAAAACTTGGAAAAAAAACCCGTTAAGGAACCCTCTTCGGAGGTTTCATTGAGACAAAATGCCAGCATAATAAGTATTTGAAGTAAAAATGTGAATATATTTCTTTGTTTGTTGATGGTATGCATCCGCGTTTTGGTTCTTAAATCAAGGTGAATGCTGATCTTGTAAGTCCCTGAAAAAGTCTTCATGGATTGTAGGTCATTGAAGCCATTGGAAATCATAAAGATAACGGTTGGGGGTCATCCGTTTTTTGATGGCTTAGGTTTAATCATAGGACAGCTTAGGAGAAAAACCTATTTCATGAAATAGCGTTTTTGTTATCCTTACAACCGTTTAAAGATAATTAAAAACCTTTGACCCTAAATTAATAAGTGTTAAAAGTGTGCCAAATCGTTTTACTCGTATAAGTCATTGAGCTCTTTTTTTAATAACTTCGTTTAAAAAATGCCAACACACTATTGCTTAGGTCATTAAATGTTTTAAGTCGTGTGTGTGTGTGCAGCTGCTGTTTCGAAACAGATCCATAATAGCCTCAGCTGTTTTCTTATTTAATTTGTAATAAAGGATCTACTGACTGGAACATAAAATGAAACGTTTTTCTATTTAATTATGAGGAACAAAATGATCAACTGGAAATTTAATTTCGTTTTTCAAACAACAGCCTTTGGGGGAAATGTATTTCAGAATGCATGTTGCAACCACCTGTATATATGCTTCTAGAAAACTCTAAAATCAGTACACTCATGCCTCGCTATACAGCTAAATTCAGCTACAGCCACTTACTTTTCATCTGCAGACTTTTCAAACTTTTTGTTCATTTCACAATTTCTTTGTTTAGCTTCTTTAAAACTATGGAACGAAATATTAGTTTGATTTTCAATAAAAATTTAATTTTTACATTTCTATTCAACTGCTTTAGTGATTTTCTAGTTTTCTTACATGAGATTTGGAACGCATTTGCATGTAAAACCATGTTTCGTTATGCAGCTTTTCGCTTTACAGCCAACTTTCCAAGAACCTATCTAGGCCGTTAAGCGAGGACTGAGTGTACAGTAAAATCAGATCACGTTCCCTATATCGGATTAGTCGCACCACCCAGCGCGATTGGCCCAGCCCGGGTTATTTGGCTGGGCTATTTTTTTTTCTGAAATTGCGGAGAGGAAATAAGGAAGCGTTATAGCGAGGGCTAACATTCATAATAATTAATGAGAGATTTTAACGTACCTGTTTTATGAAAGGAGCGACGCCAACGGCGACATCAAAATAACACTTAGTTGGAAAAAACACAATGGCCCCGAGTTTGAACTTGGGGCACAGTTGGCGGCTGGGATCGCGATCATTAAACATTAAAAATGTGGTGGCGGCCACGGCGCTCCTATTTACTGCCTGTGGTTGTTGACGCTGGAGAGCTAGGGTGGGGGTCGTCGGCCAATAGAGGGCGGAGCTGCTCTCGGCTACGAACACAAAAGATGGGGGTTGGCGGCAGCACCCAGAGGGCGCCATCGCCCTTAGCCTCCCATGGAATTGGTCACCGATGGCGCTGGAATATCTCTGCTTGGGGAATGCGGAAGGAAGACCTGACTGAGCCAAAAGGATGCTCACCACACAAAATAAAGCACACATTTTTGCTTCAAATACTTATTATAATTGCTCAATTTATTTACCCTAGTGTAGAATTGGTCGTCTACCAGGGTTTCCGTTGTGTTTTGTAATTTCAAAATGTCTCGTTTAGTTATCACAAGTTTGATAAGCAATGTAAGGTTGCCCTGCAGTAAGAGCCTTTTTCGGATGTCGCGTAGGTTTTCTTCTTCTCAAGTTTATTTAATTTTTTTAAAATAAATGGAACGTCTTGAAATTATAAAAGATTACCGAAAACCTATTTGATGACCGATTCTATGCTGGGGAAAATTAATTACGAAATTATGACCAGTATTTAAAGCAGAAATATGGGAGTATTTTTTGCGTGGTGGCATCGTTTTGGTTGTGTCAGTTTCTGTGGAATAATGGGATGGGACTTTTACGAAATTATACTTATGGTATTTAAATATTTTCTCGAAATCAGTTTTTAATATTTTGAGAATTGTTTCAAACTTAACCTTCAAACCTATTGTTAATTTTCCTAAATATTTAACGTGAGAATCTGCAATGTTTATTAACATTCACAAATTTTGAACTGTGCAGTCAGGTGTACCCTATTGATTACAAACTCTAAACCTCGCAGACAATGTAAATATACCACCTTGCCATATGCAATTAGGTTAGAACGGTGTTCCATTCACGCTAACAAACAACCTAAACCCAGATTTAGTATATAGATAACAAGCGATAGATGGCTCTGCATGACTCCCCAAAGAAAGCCTCAGATTCGATTCTGACAATGTTTATTTTAATAACCACTAAATCATTTCTACTACAACATAACACTTTGGTTTTCACATTGATTCGAAGTTCGCGCTATAATCGTCGACGAATAAAATTAACGACAATTTACATTTCTGTTAAAAAATATAAAACGAAAAAAAAAAATAATGAAATCGTACAATATGTATAATTATAATAATGGAAAATAAATGCTGCGTAAAAAAAAATGCCAACAACGATATGAAATTTCGGTCGATTTCCGCGTGCCGACGGTGGATTTTGATATTGGCGGCAAAAACTTCGAACCGATTTCTTTCATTGAAATGAGAATAATAGAAAAATAAATCGATAGACGAATTTAGGGGGGGAGGGGGCGCAAAGAAAGGGCTGGAAACGAAAAATGCACGATTCTGAAACGCCAGAGCGAGAACTAAATGAACACAAATTTCGTCTTGGCGAAATTTCACAAAAGAGTGATCGATGAACGAGTCTTAGAATGAAAACACAAACCTACATGATTATTAGCGTTAAAAAAATGTACAACGTGTATATAATACATGTATTTGAATTGGGGGTATGTACTAAAATGTCGACGCCCTGACGGGGGAACTCGAGCACCAGACGCCATCTTTGACTCCGGCTTTGTTTTCCCGCCAAAATCGCGCCGCGCCACCTGCCGGCACCTGACCAGTGGCGCCCTCTATGTTCAAAAAAAACCTTGGCACTTCAGTTGCCTCGTAAAATAGAGGTATATAATAACAATAATGAGGTTTTGAAATAGAGAGGGCGCTGCGATAACTATACCGGCAGCAGCGGGCCAGGTCCTCGTACAGAATATGGAAAAGACGGTGACACACACACAGACAGACGTCGATATAAATATATAGTCATTTCATATAAATGTATCTTTTTTTCTCTGGCTATCGAGTTTCGGATAGCGAGTAATAATTAGCATCTACGTTTTGATTTTGCGCATCGTGGAGAAGTGGGGAAAGGAAAAGGTTGCACTTTTGCAAGTACGGTTTAAGGCATGTACGTTCGGTTTATTTAAAAAAAAATTTTTTTTTGTCAAATAACATTTTGAGAAATGGCATGGAAATGAGCGGCTAATTCGGCAGAACGATCGATTTTGATTTTTCTGCTAGTTAAGGCCTCTTCTGGAATGGGGATTCGGCGCTCCCCATCGTGATAAAGTGCGGATTTGTGGGTTTCGTGGTTCGATCGCAATGCCGGACTAAGACGCCATTTCCGCCATGTTTCCTCCTCGGAAAATCGAACGTTCAATATTGAACATGTATTGTTTTTTTTTTTAACTTTTCCAAGCATTTCATAGTGGCGGATGGAAAGCGATCTTCGAAAATGCTGGTCCGCAAATTTGGGCGGAAATCGAAATTATTTTACAAAAACAAAATGTTAAGGCTGTGCGAGAAAGCTGAAAGCGCCCAACTGAAATGCCCACCACGCAAAAATGTTTATTCGCACATGTTCGCTTTAATTATTTGTTAACTCTTTAACTTATTTAACCACACATGTTCACTGTCTTTCATCGAATTTTTTAGTAAATAAGTATATAAACTACCTCCGAAAACAGGGTTTTCCCCCGTTTTAAAACTTTCGAAGATGGGCATCGGAAAAGTTTTTCTGTTATTATCAAGAAATGACATCTTCAAATTATCAGGGCTCCCATTGATATGGAAAACCTGGAATTGTCTGGGAAATAGGAACGCCCTTAGAAGAGTCAGGGAAATTTTCATCAGGTAAAATCCCAGCGTTAAATTGTCATAAGCTCAAATGATTATTGTTTATGATACTGCTCAAAGGGGTGTGTGTCTAGTCACATTTGAGCAATAATAGGGAATTCCGCTATTTTCCAAAGCTTACTTTCAACTTAAGAAATAATAAATGAAAACATCATTGCATCTTGTTTCCATTTTATTCTCTAAACATTTTTGATAAAGTCAGGGAATTTTTTTTCCAAAACCAGGAAAAGTTAGGAAAGTTGAGAATTTAATTTCACAGAGAACCCTGAGTATATGAAAGTGATGGAAGGCAGTGGACGAATAGGGAAATAATAAATTTGGGATTGATATTAAATACTTAAAGCCAAAGGTGTGATTGTTTTTCATGGTGGGCATCCTTTCGGTTCAGCCTTAAACAAAGGTGGGTTGTGTTGAGGGTCTTTCGGTGTTTTTTTGATTTGATTCGAGAGAAGGCCACAATGTTAATTCTCGGTTAAGATTGTGATTTTCGGCAATTGACGTTAGCGTGCATAAACGGTTCAGGTCGGGGTTACGACATGGAGTGCATGCGAATGGTCCAGCCGAGCTAATCGGCGATTAGGCTAACCGGGGCTCGATGCAACGCGCAGGGTTTCTAATCGTGGTTTTGTACACATGGGGGGCGGTCGGCACGTGCCGTGGTTCGACAACATCCGGGCGCATTTCGGATGCGGATCGGTGTTCGTTGTGTGGCGGTTGGGATTTTCGGTTTCTTCTGGCGCTGATAATTTGCTGACCAGCGTCCGCGGTTCGCCTGTTAGCACTTTCACCCCCTGGTTTCTCCTCCGATTCCCCCATTTCATCTTCAGAACCCCCAACCCCCGTCCTTATCGATTTGCGCATATTTGATTTGTAGTCGGGGCCAATAAAACAACGAACGTCGGTTCTTGACAGCGTATTGGGGGTTGGGAGAAACGCCAGGTCCAAAATTAAACCCCACGATCGGTGCCCAAAGTTGCACCATTTTCATTCCTGATTTTTAAGGGCCTGGTGACGTTGATGTTATTGTTTGTTTTGGTTTTTCAAGTGAGAATCGCCCCTAGAATTAGCGCTAGGATACCAGGGAGGTGTTAAATCGATGGTGCGATTGGGCCTGTATAGACACCCACTATTCCGCCTAGACTTCCCGCTAGAGGGCGCTGGTGGTTCTTGGTCACACACAGGCAGATTTGGTCTCGACTCTAGAGACTTAACCGGTGCACAATACTATCAGAAATATGACTTATGGACTTATGATCCAATCTGGAGGCGGATCAGATTTGCTCTTGAATTCTAAAAATATTTGGATTTAAGAGCGAAATACCATGTTTTGAGAATTCTATTCGATTCTGTTCGGTACCCTACAGTCAGCATATTAATGTCATGTGGTGACGGGGTCTATTTCTTTAAACCAAATTGTTCACATAAGGCAAATAACAAATTTAGAAAAGTTAAAACAGTCCAGGACAGATCAAGGCGATCAATTTTTCTGAATTTTATCGTATTGAGTATACGTAAGGAAAATGTGCCTATGTGATTCATGGGATCCCATACTGAAAATAAATTTATGCACAACTGCATTGGCAATGCATTTTAAAATACATTCAAGTTGAGACATTTAAAATTCATTGCAATGGGCATTTAAAACAATGCAATTTAAATTATTACAATATACTCTTTAATTCTTTCAACATACATGCATTTTTAAATAACATGTATGTTTCTTTTTCCATATGGGATGCCATATTCATCGTATTTTTCAGTCAGACCTAAGCACAACCGACCAGTCCAAAACTGTTATAAAAAACTGCCTGTGTGTCCACCTATTGAGAGCTGCGGTAACGATGTGACGTTCCAAAGTAGTTAACGTTTTTAGATGAATATTTAATGTTTTCTAGCTCAGCTGATCAGTGCAGTGTCTTGTTTAGGTTTACGGTCGTCATTGCAAATTGATGAAGATACACTGTCGTGCGCTCGAGACAGTTTCATTCACGCGATGCAACCAATCTAGCTAGAGCTCAAACACTGCCAGTAATGAACAGAATTGTCAGTGGCTTTCACGTGTACTGCCACCTTCACTACTGTAGGTCGCCAAAGCTTTCTGGTGTATCTGGGATTGATGAACCTTGAGTTTTTGATGTTATTTTAACATTTTTCTTGGTATAAAACAAGTTTACATCAGGTGTCGGGAGAGATCGAATGATGTTGTCTGGACGTGCAGACGTGTTATAAAACAACCACTTCATTCCGTGAATCATACTTGCGCCCAGTGCCAGTATGTTATGGGCGATTTTGTTTTATGAGGTAATCAATATCACAACCTGACATCCTTGTAAAGTTTTTGAAGTTCTCCCGTCGTTAACTCAACGTCATCTCTTTCAAGACCTGATTGAGTGTACCACTATATTTTTCTCGAGCTTTTAAGGACGGTCCCACCTTGAATCTCCATTTAGTCCTGTGCTGTCTAAACACAGAATTACAAGAATTACATCCTCAGCATTGGATGTCATTATCAACCTTTTTGAGCTTTACTGACACCTGATGGATAACATAACTTGCTCTATAACAAGAACAAATGGTAAATAAAACCATGATACATAACATGTTTCGTTTTCATGTTGTTTAACTTTTGATATAACACGTTTTGTTAAATAGTGTGCTCGTGCCTTTACGGTCACTGTTTCAAGTTTGTTTAAATCCAGTGCTTCGTTGTTGCTATTCTTTCTAAATTTGCAAAACTTGCATTTTTGGCCAGCTAATGGGGCATAGCGGCTATGGGCGACTATACATTGTATACCGCCATGTTTGAACGTCATGTTTTGAATAGCGGCGCTATCTAGGGCCCTAGTTCGAATATAGGGAGATCCCGCACGCTCTGTTCGCCGCTTCAGCCATCTTTGCCAACACCTGATGGTTAACATAAAGCTCGCTCTATAACAAGAGAAACGCTAGATAACATCATGTTACATAACATTTTTTCCCTTCTTTTTTTTGTAACAAACTGTGTAATTTCGCTATATAACACGCTTCTACGTGTCTTGTACCCGTTTTCGTCTTCGTCTATGTGCAATAGATGGCGCTCCTGTGCGTAGAAGGTTAGCGTGCGAGATCGTCAATGGAAGATTTTTTAATCCCCTTCAGGGACTAAGCATTTGAACGACTGTAAAAATTGTAAAACGTTACAGTGCTTTTTGTTTTCGCTGAGATAGGGAACCGTTCTCATCCCCAAGTCCGTGGAAACATTTTGGCATTTCTGTGCCCCCCATGTTGTTTATTTTTTACCCTCGACCCAGGGCGTCTGGTGCTCGAATGTAACCTCCCCACGCCGCAACCGCTCTCGCATTCACACGTACACACAATTTCAATCATTATCAAGCATCATTATCATCAACATCATCGTCATTATTAGCGTTATTATTATTATTATTAGCGGTGGGTCTATATCAAATACGCGACTGTGGTATAGAAATAACATAAAAAAGACGACATAAACGAATATATTATTTAAGCGGAATAATCTAGCCGATCCACCCCTACCTGCGTGGAAAATGGATAGGGACAAAATAAACGCATATTTTTTCTCTTTATTTTGGGGAGATTTTGAAAACCTGCAGGGCTGACTGCATGCGAAGGAATGATTTGAATCTCTAAAAAAGGGGCTCATTAACTACGTTGTGTTCGGGGCTTTTTGTTCGTCCTAACCGCGTAGACTGCGGATTAATTTTTAATGCAATTTTCGCTCTTTTTTTTCGAATGGTAATTATAATGTCATCTCGTTTCTTTTTTTTTACCTTCTTGAAATATTCCAGTTATCAAATATTCACAATATTTCACGTTGGTAAAAACTCCACTTTCTGATTGATGGCGGACTCGTTTCTTTTTTTCGGTTTTATTGTGAATTGTAATTAACTACGTTGTTATTGCAACAAAGCAAATGAGCTGCGCCCCGTTCATTGCAGTACGCTATCTCGCAGGAATGATTATAATGGCGACGGTAATAATTAGTATTTAAAAAACTGGTGGCAGTGTTATTTTTTGTTTTGCGATTGCCATTTTTTCGTCCGTGGGGGTTCCAAATTACTTTCTTAGATATGGCAAATTGCTCGAATATGGAATTAATTAAGATCATTTACTGATAATGATACGTGTATAGCGAAATTTGTGCAATTTTGGGATCAATTCTGATGAGACGCAATGTCATACTAAACGGTCCTGTTTTCTTTTCTTTCTTCGTTTTTTCTTCCATAATTATGATGGGAAATAATTAATTCGGTCGAAATCGATAAACAAATACTGAGCCAGACTTCTGGTTTTAGAGAAAAACTGCTGACTGTCTATTGGAGCCAGCGGAATTTCATGTCGGAAATCATTGCTACTCTTTCGCCAGAGTGATGTAAAAGCTGGGAATTTCGACAGTTAAATTTGTTGGATAAATATGGACCTGAACCTTACAATAACAATTTTTGAAAATGTTCAACAAAATTAGACATCCCGAGAAAGTATTCTTTTATAAATATGTACCCACCACGTGGTATGCTGTAGTCCAAATGTTTCCGTTTGCTCGTAAGGTACTTTTGACATATTTAAAGTTATTTAAATTATGCAAAAAATATTTAAATATAATACTTTGTTTCAAATTGCTCTTCACTTTAGTAGGCTTGCTTTTCTGAATGCCTTCATAATAGTTGAAATTTAGAAGAAAATATTTAATTTAATTTGAGAAATATTCTAGTTGTAATAATGTAGCGAAATAGGCCTATCGAAACCTTGGAATTTGGGATAACGAATGGAACCTTAAAAAACTAAGAAGATGTCAGAATATTTAAAATTATAACAAATATTGGAACATGATCAATTTATAAAAACATTGTCACATCAGAACGTTTAAGCATTTCAAAGAATGTAATTGGTTTGGACACGCAAAGAAAAGGCCTTCCAGTATGGGGTCTACGTCTTAGTCATGTAATAACAAATTTCGAAAGTTCTATAAAAATTGGAGATTCAGGGGGATACGCCTAAGAAATTTCAAGAAACACGGAGTGTAACATTTTCAAAACTAGTCGAATTTGAGACAAGCTGATATATTGCATAAATATGGAAATGGAGATGGATTGATTGCTAATTCAAGAAAATGCTGCAACCAGGAGGAACTTTTACAAATGTTGAGCTATACCACTGCCATTGTTTTCAAGGAACAATTTATTGAGGTAGAATTTAGGTCAACATAAATCAGCGGACGTAAGATTGACAGGATATCGTGTTTGACTAAAGTTTAGGGGCACCAGGGTTTAATAGTCGTGATTTCAATTAGGGCAGGTTGAACAGGTATTCATTAATCGAGAGATTAAAACTGGTTTTCATGAGCCAATAGCCATCAAAGTCTCCGAACAACGTTAGCAATTGTGGACTTAATTTGGGACTCGTAGTCAGCGTTGCAAATTTAATCCGGAATGATTTATCTTTACCTCCAGTTGGCTATACTTCGTAATAAACAGGGTGGATCGTTATAATAATTAATAATAATTCTAGGCATCAATTTCAATTTCATGAACTGTACAGACGGTAATTCACACACATACATACATACCCCTGAGAATCATAAATCGAACGGTTTTTAGTTTGAGATTCCTTAAAAATAACCTATGGACACATTCATGAAAAATAGCTGCTTCAAATTCATCTTTCGTTAATTGAGGTAGATTTTTTCTCATCAATAAATTCACATTCAAATGGCAACAACATCGCCTTCGTACCTCTTCTTAAATATAGTGGAAAAGACCGAGATTTTTCCGTCAATTTACCTTCCGGGATAGCTTTGAAATCTAATTCGATATTCATGATATTAAAAAAAATAAAGAATAATACGCTTTCAAGCCGAAATTAAAATGCAAGAGATCATGGAAAACAATGGAAAACTAATCAATGGTTGTAGCTTGTCAGCATTTTCTCAAATAGTTTTATAGTTTTTAAAATATTACTTTAAAATGGGTTTTTCATTCACATTTTCGAACAACTGCACTTCTGTGATTTTGTTTAAAAATTATTTGGCGTCAAAAACGTTTTTAAGTTTACTTCCTAGATAATGAAAAGTAAGTTTAAACAAAAAAGTTGTGTTAAGTTTTAGGCAGATCCAGACAGAAGATGCAAGTAACAAGGTTTTATGAAATTTGAAGTTAATGCGATTGAACGATTGAAATTATTCAGAAAATCAAAATCGATTTTTGAAGAAAGTTGCATTGATTGTTCGTAACTCTTGAAACTAAAAATCGAACGTTTGAATAGAATAAACAAAGTTCTCTAATTGGCCATTTCGTAAGAACATTTGGTCTAAGAAATATATTAGTTAGCCGTATTGAAAGATGGCAGCATTTTTTTCCATCCGGCAAATGAATATCGCATTAGGCCTGATCGAAAGGAAAACGACGGAAAAAAATGGCGCTCTTTTCTTTTGATTAGCATCGAGATGACGTCAACACAAAGACACACTGAAATTTGACAACGGATGATCGGATGGCAATAACGGAAAAAACGGCTTCGAATGAAACATATTAGAGGCGAAAAATGAAATGAAAAGTGCACGAGGGGGAGGCAAGGGTCAAGAGGGTGAGGCTGGGGCTGGAGGTAGAGATAGAGAGAGAGAGGCGCGCGATTAATTCATTTTCATGCGAGGTATTTATGGATTGTTGAAAACAAGTTCACTTTCGACGGATTTTCAATTTCCAGCGATTTATTAAAAACGGTTCTGCGAACTTTTCTGCATTTTACGAGGTATTTATGGTAATGGGATTTGTGGCGGCGTTTTATGGCGGTAGAAGCCCTCGCAACTGGATGGAGGAATTTTTTTTAAAAAAAATCCCTGCCTGGAATTTTTTCATTAATTTCTTGTATGGCGATTTTCAACATTAAAGGAATGAGGCTTGCATCGGTAGAATGTTTGGGGGTGGTTGCTCAACAGAAACTTTCACGAGAAGATTTCAACGGTGGTGTGTACTAACATTACCCTTTGGAAATGGAGAGAATCTGAACAGATTGGCGATTGGCGTTTTTCGACAAGCACGAAGATGCGCTCAGCGTCACTTGTGGTCTGCTTCGAGATAGTGAGGTCTTTATGGCGTTGATTTTCGTGTTTTGAAGCCCGTTTGAATCTCGGAAAAAGGTTGGGGAATGGCTTACGCATTCATTCCTCTTATTTCGCATGTAGCATTCCCAATAAAATACTTGGATATCGTTCGCTCAACTTTATGGTCAGTTGGCGGCTGGCATGTCGTTGGACGTCATATTTTTCAATACGAAAGATTGATGCGAAGCTAAAATTATGCTTAATTTAAGCCTACACTGCACTTCACATTTAAGTGCGCGACCATATCCAGCTCTAACTGAATATGGGCCCTATGGACTCCACTAATGTTAAATGTAGCGTTCCACAAAACAAAAACTTGTAACTTTTAGTTATTACTCTATGACCAGTTACAAGACCGTAATTAGAAAAATACGAGTTTTGTGCCACTACTAGAAATTCTAGAAAGTTAGTAGAAAGTAATATCGGGATTTGTTGTTTTTTAAAACTTGTTTTTAAAGGATTCAGTGTTGTCAATTGACAGTAGTGATAGCTAGAAGTAAGAGAAGGTAATAAGAAAAATATGAAAATTTCAATTTCAATTCAGACTTTGAATGTAATGCACTATTTCAGATAATAATAATAAAAGTTGTTCTGCTGTTGAGTTAATTATTCAGTAGATTGAGTTTAGGCTTCAACACCCCAGTAATCGAAGTTGTGGCCTTAGGGCCGTAGTAGCAATTGATGCAATTCTGATTTTCCCTCGGCTCACTAGTAAATTGTTTGAATTCGCTGGTTAATTATTAGCGTAATCAACATGTACTCGACTGTCTCGAGTAGCATCCTAAACAGCATCGAAACTATCAAGTGTACTAAAACAACCAGTACTGAAACATTCTGTTTAGACCAATGAAAGCAAAACGACCCTAGAAGTTCGTTACATTTGGCACGGGTCTGTAAGGGAGCCAAAATGGCGGCCAAGATGTACTGTACGTCTCCACGGCCGCCATTTTGGCCCTGGAGCCTATCAGAGACTGCAAAACCGGGCTTTGTTCCACGCAATTTCGCCGATTAATTTTTAATCGCCGTTTCATTATTAATTTTCCGTGCTTCTTTTTTTTTTAAAAAAAAACCACCCTCTCCCCCCATTCATCCCCCCCAAATAAGGAAGAAAAAAAAGCAAACTTTCAATTTGTCCGATTTGATTTATTAGTAATGAGCGGCGGTGGGCTGCGGTCAGGCGCGGCGCTATCTGCAAAGGACGTCGGCCAAGGTTTTGACTTTTATGGGTGAGAAACAAAAGAGAAATGAGACGAGAGAATCATTTCAGATGCGATCGATATTTCAGAATTAATTACACAGTCTTTCCCATTTTCATTGTGGGTAGGAGAAGGTGGCCGGGGGCGGGGGACGGGCACGAGGGGCCCCCGAACGTCCACGCGCCCAGGGGCCTCCGTTTTCGGGGGGGGCCCACACCGAATCCCGACGCTGGCGAAATGGAAAAGTCCGTTTTTAATGGCGCCCACAATATTTTCGCTCGCCTAGCAGTCCCGACCCAGTTCATTTAATAAAAATTTTATGAATATACTCGGCAACAAACGATCATTTACGCCTGGAATTAATCGATTTTTAAGTGTACTAAAACAATCAGCGAAAGTCGCAGTCGCAGTCGGAGGGGGAGAGACGGCCCTAAAATGCATAATAACAACAATAAAAGTTTGCGCCAATGAGGCGAGGGCGCTAACGTCGCCCGGAGCCAATGGCCGAAGCAAAAAAAAAAAAAAGCCGAAAAAAAAAATTGCGAGCACGCCGCAATTTAATTACATTAATTTCATTTCGGGAAGCTCATTAATGCATAATGGATGCGTACGGCAATTAAAAAAATATATATATTCTCGTTGCAAAAAAACTGCTGATAGTAATAATTACGCCGTCATTATAATAATTAAAATAATTGGCGTTTTTTCGCCGTCTGCGGCCTGCTTTCGCAGTTTCGAAATTTCGAATCAAAAACTTTGGAAATCGCTCTGCGGCTGCCCCCATCTCAATGTCACGCAGGGGGCGCTGCGTGCGCTTGGCCTACAATTCTGGTTTTGGATCTCGTTCGTTGATGGGCCTTACATGCTCATTACTGGTGACATTACCCTCTGAAAATGACATTGAGGAAAACTGGAATGAAACTATTGCCAGCAATGGTGCGAATTTAAAAATAGACCTTACACGATCATTACTACATGACATTACCAACTATCATTACTCCTTCATTATTTGTCAGCTGTATACGATCGTGTTAAATGCATATCATTACTGGCAAACATTCCATTTCAGTTTACCTTGCACGATCATTAATAATGTCATTTTCAGATGGTAGTGACATCAGTAATGATCGTGTAAGGTATGCTTAACAAAATCGAATACGTCTGTCAAGTAATGAATGAGTGATGATTGTTGGCAATGTCATTATTAATGATGGTGTAAGGTCTGCTTAACAGGATCCAGTACGGCTGACAAATAATGAAGGTGAGATGATTGTTAATAATGTCATTAGTAAGGATGCTTTATAGCGGATGATTGGCCTATTAAACTGAATGGTCAATTTATTAAAATCTTCGCAAAATCATTGATGGATGCTTGGGTTATTGAAAGGCAGTGATAGGGCATTGAATTGACATCGGTCATTAATTTTAATGACTTTGCTTTGATTATTGATCTGTTTGGGAATCTTGCGAGAACATGGCTCAGAACCAAATCTTGCAGACAACTGATGGTTTAACAAGCCTTTTGGCAATGCCTTGGCTTTTTTCTGGGATTTTTCTCAAATTTTAACAGCCTAGACTTGGTTGATTTAATCGATGTCTTAAAATCACTGAAAAATGATTTTCCGAAAGTTTCAGACGCTGTTCAATATAACTCCATCAAAATTTTCTGGTTATTTGTGATAACTTGCTACTTAAATTCCATAAATCTTGAGTGTTGGGGTCTTCTCTTGTATTTTGCGAATTACCCCCGAGATCGCATCAACGAACCCCGCAGTTAATTTCATTATACACTCGCGAATATAATTCGCCTCCTCTCGAATTTTGAATAAAAATGCGGACATTATATTTAAACAATGGGAGAGGCAATTGGGTCCCCTCCTCGGCCTCCTATTGGCTGAGGACGCCACTGACGCCATGAGCTCAAAAATAGCCTGGCAAAGAGAGGGATGATAACCTTATTTTCTGAAAAACGCAATGTACAAGTAAGGAGGAAATAAATTTAAAAAATGGAATTTTGTTTGCTTGATCAAGAGATTCATTCTTAATGCTAGCCAAAGTAAAATGCAGCACTCAATGACCTGATATATAATGTTATTCTATTGGT
Organism: Rossiulus vilnensis; assembly: GCA_034700785.1. NCBI lineage: Eukaryota > Metazoa > Arthropoda > Diplopoda > Julida > Julidae > Rossiulus > Rossiulus vilnensis. Next base: position 21,866 of record JAQIXS010002339.1, read on the forward strand.
TATATTATTGCATTGGTTTTGCTTATGTTCCCCGTATCTGTACGCCTTACTGGTGTAATATATTAGAGGGTGAGATCGATCTCAAGCACACGGTGTCGTTCGCACTCTTTCTTCATTCTCTTTTGTAATTTTCGTGCAGTCTCATAAAACTCTTCATCTCAGAGCAGTCGATATGAGTAATAATATAAAGGGCGTGTTTCTTACTTGACAATGTTGTCATTTTCTCCCAGAAAATTTCATGTTTTTCGCATAATGGGAACGACTGCACGATAAATCGGCCTCTGACATCGTCGGCTTTTTTATCGGTTTCGTTGATGTCTAACGCCGCGTTTAACCGCCGATTACGTTAGTCGGAGTATGGTGCAAACCGCCGGTATTAATTCCGATTTTCAGACTGGGTCAGCGAATGTTATTCTTAAAACGTCCGCCCAGATCTTTAGCCCCTGTCGCTTGTGTTCTTTGCAGAGCACTCTGTGTTCGCAGTGATTGCCAACATTTTGAAATCAGGGGAAAGGCAAGCCATGCAAATTACGGTTTCGCTGGCTTGTGCAAACGTTACTATAATTTCTAAACGGAACAAATTCGAGTATTTTAGTTAATTCATTTTTACAAAGCAATAAAGCAATGCGAATTTTTTGTTCAGTTTCATGCAATCACTGATAATTAAATCTCGTTACAGTTGCTATTTGCCCCTTAGACCCTCCCCTAAGATTGGATTTTTTCCCAAAAAAAAAATAATTTCTGAAAAACAAACCCTGATGTAAGGAAGAAAAAATTGATTTACTTAAACATTATTTTTAAAAACGGTATTCCGAAAACGAAATATTTTTTGGCAAAAACAAATGCTTTTTTTAGTGATGCAGGTTAAAAAATGTTTTCCAAATAACAGAAAAGCCTATAAGAAAACGGAAAATTTGAATTGTTTTTGCATTATTTGTATTATTTTTGGATTAAAATTACGGTAATTGTAACAAAAAAATTCCTTTTTAAAAAAAATAAACATTTTCGAAAAAATGTTTGTTTACAGTTGCAAGTTTTCGCATAATTTTCGCATAATGTTGTAATTAAGAGTGACGCTTTTTAAAAATAAATATTATTTTGAAGAAACATTTCCTTTTTTTAAAAAAAATTAAAAATGCGAGTTTTTGCATCATTTTCGTAACTAATGTTTATAAATAACGCTGTTTAAAAGTGATTATTTTTTTAAATCGGTAAATTTTAATGAAAATTAAATTTCATTCAAAAATGGCGCTGCTTTCGGGAAATGGATACACTGTACGTTGTTCGCATTGTTCGCATACATTGCTCGGTTTCATCAAATTTCTATTCCGAAAAACTGCGCTTCTTATTTGCCATTGCCGAAAAATGTTGCCTGGTGCCATGTTTCGTATTTGGTGGAGATACGGGGGATTGTTCCATTCGGGCCCGAGGGGAAGAGGTGGGAGAATGGGTTTGCCCTGCGTGCGAAAAGCGGTGGGAAATTTGCATAATAATCTAATTAAAGCCGTGAAATTAGCTTCTGGTCGCTTCCAAGCGCCAATTTCGACGCG
>JAQIXS010002340.1:0-23404 GCA_034700785.1 Rossiulus vilnensis
TTTCTCATACCACGCCTAATTAAAATGCGAATTAAGTTAATTCGATTTACCCGTTCATGTTTTTATACGCGTCTATTAATATCTGGCCAGTAAATATTTCTGTCTCGTTAATTATAATCCGTCATTTATAACTGTGCATACACAGCGCAGCGCCACTCCATAGCTTAAACGTAGCCAAAGTTTAACAGTCTTATTTCCTGAACAGCCGAGCCCTTAAAATTCACCGATTATCAATGAATGTAGATTTGAATTTCAAGAAATGAACTTGATAAAAGTCCATGGTAGAAATCGCATCGCGACAATATATATACAGGGTTCTAACGGACCTGGAAAGTCATGGAATCCAAGAGAAAAATGGTCAGGGAAAGTCAGGGAAAATGACGTCCTGGCTCGAAAATCAGGGAACGTCAGGGAAAATCCTAACGAAAATGCGCTGAATTTTGAGTAGCAATTCCAATGACAGTTGCTATAATTTTCTACCTAGGTTTTATAAAAAAAATGTCGCAATTATCATTATTAATTAACAGTACTTATAAAACATATGTTTTGTACAGAATGTAACCCAAAATCCACAATCATGTCTTCATAATAATGTCGAATAAATATTATGTTTAAATACAGACAAAAATCCGTGATTGACTAATTAAATCTTAGAAAAAATGACCTTTTAGTCAAGTTTTAAACTAATTGCTGGAGATGCACAGAATAAAAACCAATTCTGAAATTGTTTATAAATATTAATTTTAGTAGTGAAAATGCAATTTTCCAGAAATTTTACTAGATGCAAGATACTGACGTTTGTTTTTTGCTATAGAATTTATATCCAAAAAGTCAAGGAAGTGAATTTGTAAATTTTAGCACGAATCCTGATATATATTTTAAAAGTATAATAGGAAATACACAGATTCATTGTACAGCGTGTTATTGGCGGTATTTCTCTTTTTCTTCTTGAATAAAAACCAAATAAAAGTTGACAAGTGTCAGGGATGTTGATTGAGGTTCGTACACAAATATTGTTATCATAAAATTGTTTTTTCTTAGCTCTCCTCTTACGGTTGTTATTCTCCCTAACATTTCTCCCCCACATGATATCGTTATCAGGCCAGTTTCATAAAAAAATATTGGTCATTGTACATGTATATGGCCATTGGCCAAATTTAGGACAAATCACTGGTAAAGAAAGGTAGTTACCTACACCGTGGAGTAGTCCTTCAGGCCTAATCCTGAGAGCTGAGAGCCATAGTAACCATCGAGAAATTCATTTTTAGCTGAGTGGAAAATCGCGACATTACCTCTCAGCACCCTGTCCACTTCGTAGTACTAGAATACTGGACAGGCGACAGTTAACTGATACATTTACGCAGACATTGTAATTAATGTCGAGCCTGAGTTCGTCCATCCAATCGTGTCATTAATTCCTTTATGAAGTTCTGAGAGCATTTTCCACTTCAAGGATTATGGCTATAAGTGAAAATGTAACAATTTTTAAAACCTGAGACTAAATTTGAAGATCTTGTCTACAGAGAAATTGTAAGTGTCAGATTTCCATACAGTTTTTTTGTTTGTTGTGGAAATGTTTAGGAATGAAATTACGTGTATATCACCAATGATGGAGAAACAATCGTTCATTTGTTAAATTGTCGACGCCATTGTTCACAACCGATCGTAATGCCGATGTAACTAATTTCATGTAAACAATAGATTTAGGGGTTTAACCTAATCCTCTCGACTTACCGAAAGTACATGAACTGTGTACAATGTAGGCCTATACAGACACCGGGTCGGCCAATAAGAGCACAACTTTGAATATCTGAAGGAATTCTGAATTTCCGAGGAATATCTGTGACATGAGACATGCTTTTTCATATTTTCAACACCCTATAATTTAACGAGTTCCTTACCATAAGCTTTTTTACTGTTATTTGACCTCCAGAGTAAGCTTTCTCAAAGTCTAGACCTACCTGAATCGTTTTGTTGCACCCAAAAACGGAAGATTTATCGAATTAAAAGTTTTTAGAAATTTAAGTTACAAACAAACACACGCACACATGATACGCCTCCATTCGACGATTGTATGCAGCTAATTATCTCAGATTTACAATATATTTTCTTACGTTATTATGTTAACTACGTAAGAAAATATATTTTAAATTACATTTGAAACGACAAATAAAAACAGTAATTAAATAAAATTAATGAAGAAAAAAAAAGAAAAAACATTCAAGGAATTCACTGTCTGGGTGAAAATGATGATGGTTTTCCAGTCTGATAGTTGGTAACAATAAACTCAAGATACAAACTTTTCTCTAAAATAAATCAACGGAATAGAAAGACGTTCATTGAGACAAACTTAATTTATAATGGTTTCTCTACGAAAAATATCCCCAAAGTTTCCAACAATATAATGTACTGTTGATGACTGTATCATTTTCAGGGTGACGTTAATTTCATGTATCATTTTCACCCTGACATTGAATTTCTTCAATATTTTTTCCCCATTAATTTTAATTCAATGATGTTTTTTTATTATTTGTTATTTCAAACGTGATTAAAATTGCGTTACAGTATCATTCAGTTCCAAAATAAGTTTTTTTCCCTTAGTTTAATTGAGATAATTAGCTGCATAAACAGTTGTTGAATTTAGAGTACACTTTTCAGTACAAGTACAGCTGCGTAAGATTGGCTCGTTTAATAGTATAAGGATGTTCATTTTTAGTAATTGCTATTTCTTAAAGCTGCGTGTCCATTTGCAAAGGTAGTTCTGAGAGTTGAGTTTCCTCTCGAGAGCTGAAACACGGGAGTGGATGAGTGGAGAGTGCGCCAGAGAGTTGGGTGCCGCGAATCACTGAGAGCACCCAGCTCTCAAAGTGGATAATTCGATTATAGTCGGTTTAAAACTAGAATATACTGGGTATTTAAATGGATTAGTTAAATGCGATTAGTCTTTCCTGTCTCATGACTCCATTCCCATTCATGGACATAGGGTGGCTTTCTCATTGCTGGAAGGCATAATCGATAAGCCGAATAGCTCTAATTGGTTAAGCCCAGTGTATTCTAGTTTTGAACAGACTATAGTGTCTCTTGCAAAGAGTGACGATCAGAATTCTAGTCTGTTTCATAGAGTTGAGAGTGCTCTCAGTGAAGAAAAACGACATGATTGGACTATAACATCAGCACAATTTTTAAACTGGTCCATACTGATATTTGCACCAGGGTAAGCATAAAAGTAAATGAATTTCACAAGTGCATGCTAATGCATTTTGTAGATCTACAACTTGGCTAGATAATCATCATCGGCATTACTGTGGTTTTCTTGTTTTTATAATTACGTTTTCTGATAATGATGATGGTGCGAATTTTAAGACTGCGTTTCTTCGTCGACGGATGATAAAAATACGCCTCGTAATTCATTTCCTAAATTTAATTGGGCGAAAAAAAATGCGCGTCCTTGTCAATCATGCGCTTATTTTAATTGAAAAAAAAACAGCTTTGAAACTCCATGATTATGCATTAATAGGGGGGACAATTGAAGACAATTGAAAAAAAAATAATAGCCCTAAATACACGACGGGACGTTTGACATAGTTACAAATTATAACTACACTTATTCATTAAAAAACCGTTATCATTTTTTACATTCTTTTACATGTTATCATTTTTATTTTGGCGTATTTTACAATTCGCTAAGCTTTGGAAGCTCTCTTGGTTGAAATTTAAAACCTAACAGCTAGGTTTTACCTAGAATTTGTAACTCGATATTTCAAAACTTTCGCCTTAAGCGTTTCTTTAAATAATGCCAAACATTAATAAAATATTGAAACTAAAATCCCCGGTTTGAAACCCAAATTTGCAAAAATGTATTTTTGTATTAAATTTCAGGCTAAAATCTCGAATTTGTAAATAAATTTTTTTAAATTTTCGCATACGGCGACCGTACGCGCGTGTATTTTCACGATTAAAATGTCGGCTAATTTTAATTTCAACCTCAGTTTTAATTATTTTTCCTTCGAGGCTTGCTTTTATATACATGTATAGGAAGTGCGTGTCATGTTTTCTGAAATTGTAGTTTTGCGTGAAATTGAAAGTGTGACACGGTTGTCTTTTCTAGCGTGTACAGGACACATATAGTAGTCGTTCGCACTTTTAAAATTGCTAGTCACGTCCCCAGGACAATTTAATGTAATTATTATTGTCATTACAAAACCGGAATTGTCCTTCTGCTTTATCACTTGGAATAATGCGAAAGATAATAGCGTTTTATACGGGCCGCTGATTAAGCGTGACGCTGTTTTATCTCCATATAAAAGCTTAATTAAGTGTCCACACTCACTGACTGACTGTAACTTGAACACCCACTGAAAAGGACATTTTATTTATTTTTTGTTGATAATTTCAATTAAAAGTGGATGAAATGAAGGAGGGATGTGGAGTCTTAAGAGTTTGCATAATAACAGGGTGGCAAACAAGTCCTAAAAAGTATTTTAAAATAAAAGACCTAAATGTCCTAAAACTGCTTAAGAATTCAACATTGAAACCGTTATAATTGTTTCAGAAATTCAAATTATTACGTACTCTTTGTATTGTTGTCAAGCGCAATGCAGCGCTGCCTTTTATTTGAATTTATTAAATGTAGAAGTTGATTTGTTAAAACGAATAATCAAAATTAAGGTTATTCTTGTATTAGTGCGTTGAAAAAGAAACGTGAATAAGGAATAAAATAATGAATCCTAAAAGTATTAAATTTGGAAAAAAAAGTCTTAAAACTTAAATTCAAATTTAAAATTTAATGGGGTCCTTAGTGGACAGCCGAATATTTAAAAAATTACTAATTCAAGTAATATCTTTAAATTTATATGAATTTATACCAGTTCTACACTGATAAAAACAAATTGAGCAATTATAAAATGTAATTTTAATTTAATTTAAAAAATAAATAATTTAAAATTTAAAATTAAATTAAACAACTCAAAATTAAATTAAATTTAATTAAGACAATAATAATTCAATTCAATTTAATTTTTTCAGGATGAGCCAAAAGCATGCCCATTGTGCAAAATATATTACTGGCACATTTTTTGCTTATATTATTTTGCTATTAATATTAATATTTATTATTTGAAAATGACCCGTTTTTTTAATTAAGTAAAGGAGTTGTCATGCAGGGAGGCCCAGTTTTAGGAGGTCGCTTAACGGTCTTTTTCAAATTTATAAATTTTTGTATAAATAAACGGGGTATTTTTGAAATAATAAACATTTTCCACCGATAAAGCCTGCATTCATTTCATTTTCCAACATGTCGGAACTGGTTTGACTCTACAAGGTTGCACCCCCTGCAACAACTTGTGTCCTTTGTGGGATAGCCATGAAAATGACGAAATAATTAGGGTTAAAATCCCCAAGATTTTCCAGACATACATTGTACACGAACACAAAGCGGTGTACGTGTTTATGTGCCAACACCTTTTCTATTGATAACGACACGCGTCTCTAAATTTTTTTTTTTTAAATTTTCTTTGACGTCAATCAACCACTTATTTTTTCATGCACCGAACAATGAGGAAAATCGAATAATAATAATAATAATACATGTAATAATACTAAGAATAAACAAAAGCATCAGCCGCAAAATAACATAGAAATCAGTTTTGTAAAACTGCCAGTCGTTTCAAGGTTGTTTCAAAATATAGGCCTACGTACGTGTAGATCAATATTGTAGGTTTAAACCCAATTTTTTTAAAAAAATATTTTTATTTTTTAGAAATGACAGCTAACGAATTGTAGCGAAGCAAAGTGACAATTTACGCTTTCAATTTTTTTAAAATAATCTGATTTTGTGAATTTTGCTCGACCCTATAGGTAAACCTCGTAGTTAACTAAGAAAAAGGGTTGCGCCACAGCAGGTTAGCAGCTGAGTTAACCACGGGTTAACCTTAACCCAGCTAATAGGCAGGGTTAACCAAAGGTTTGTGATATAATGCAATTTTCCCACAATTCCTAGCTGCAGCCGGCCATCTCCACGGTTACTTCACCTTGGGTTAAAAATCCCTATTGTAAAATGGTGCAACAAAAAACTGTTAACCCTTAACTCGTGGTTATAGTTAACCCCAGGTTGTCTAACCTTTCATTTGATTTAACCCACAATGGTGCAACCGGCCCTAAGATAACCGCATACAATGTACAATGTGCTGTTTATAACCTGTATATGGCAGTATTAAGTTTTATAAAAAAAAATGTATAAAAAAGCAAAGTATAAATAACATCTATACTAACGTCTTATCATAAAAAGCTTTCAAATAGACAATAAGATTTTTTTAACCTTGAGTAATTGGAAGACATTGCGAAACCAAAAATACACAAAGGGTTAAAAGAACAAAAAAAAAGATACGACCAGAGTTACGCAATGTCGTTTTGAATATATTCTCACGGTGATGACCGCTGGCCAACCAGATCACGATTCTGCCTTACTTTTGAACCCTTTATCATTCCTACTAATCGGCCATTAACCGAGTGACCGACGAAGCAATAACTGGTTTACAAAGGTCGTTAGTCGGGTTTTCAAGACGAATATATATATGCATCATATGTGATTGCTCGAGCAACTATAACTATAAAATTACGTAATCGATGGCGCCGTCATAGAGATTGGATAATATGCACCCTCTGTGGATCAGCCGAAAGCATGCCCTCCTGCATCGTGCTAAAATATTACTGGCACATTTTTGCTCGAAATACTAATTACAATTGCGCAGTTTATTTTTACCAATGTAGAATTGATCGTCCACTAGGGTTTCGGCTTTGGTTTATAATTTCAAAATAACCCGTTTATTTATAATAAAAAAAATTGAAAAATCATCAGAGAAAATTCGAAGAAAGTTGCCATGCAGTGAGGCCCCGTTTCAGGCGGTCGCCTAACGGTTTTTACATCCTATACATTTTATACATAAAAAATATAAATTTTATTGATTTTTAATGATTAAAAGTTTTGACGAATTACAGGTATCATGTTTTCGTTCCTTTTTGTACAGGAATTTACCCAAAATATTTTATTGGGTTTGATAATCACGTTTTTTATTGTTTTATTTTTTTTAAAAACTTATATTTACTCAGTAGTTTTCTTTAGCGAATTATACGGCAAAATCCATAATTTATAATTTCATTTTTTTAGAAATTGTTCACTCTAAATTTGTACACAATTTGATTCCAACTTGATATTCCTCAGCCATTTCCTTAGAAAAACGTGTGCCAAATGCATATAATTTGCGATACATTTTTCGACATTAGTATGCTGAAAAGTAGTTGGGAATTTCGTTTTCAGAATTATTTTTTAAAGAAATGTCAAGAAAATCGCCAATAAATCATCGATAAGATGATATTTTATCCTATATGTGTTGGGGAAAAAATCCTATGTTTTCTATATTTTTTCTTTAAGAAATGGGCAGCATATGTTTTTATTTCACATTTCTTACTTTTTTAATTTTATTTTTATGCATGGTGGGCATGCTTTTGGCTATATCCTTGATCTGTTTATAATTGATCATGTTGATCGTGTGTTCCAAGGGCAATGTTATAATTTTTAATATTCTTTGTTTCTCCCAAACACGATTTCAGCCGAAGGATCTCACTGGAGGAACCTCGCCCAGGAGGCCCTTCGTGCCAATTTACTGGTCAAGAAGAACGAAAACGTGGCCAAGAACGTCGTGTTCTTCTTGGGCGATGGAATGGGAATATCGACCATCACGGCCGCCAGGATATTCAAGGGTCAGCGCGATGGACGAGCCGGCGAAGAGGGATATTTGGAGTTTGAGAAATTCCCATACGTCTCATTGGTCAAGGTATGCTTTGCATTTGGACGATGGATCCATGGATTAATTAAACATTTGTGATAAACGAAGAAATTCTTGTGTGGATTAAATCATTTTTGTACAAATCGCAGGGCAAAAAAAAGTAGTTATAGATGGAATCCGGTAGGAATATGTAACGCCTAAAAGCCATAATGATTGTTATTTTTTTTAATTGTTATTTTTCTTAAGACTTACAACGTTGACACCCAAGTTCCCGATTCTGCCGGAACCGCGACGGCTTACCTGTGCGGCGTGAAGGGCAATTACGAAACCATCGGGGTGGACGCTCGCACCCATCACAGCGACTGCAACTCGTCCATCGGGGCGGAAGTGACGTCCATTTTATCTTGGGCTCAAGATGCGGGTGAGCACAACGGTTTTAAATTTCAACCGTTGAATTTAATTTAAGTTTTCAACACCCATAACCAGCGTTGCCTTGTTGTGAAAGAAAGAAAAAAAGAAATTGTTTTCTTTAAAAAACACGTTTCTTGACGTGTTCAATCAAACCTTTTAGTTGTTTAAACTATTTGAAAATGTCCCTTCTTCCCGCCAATTTTTGATTTCGTGTCAACTGTTATGAATCAAATTAAAAATAAATAACGATGAGTTTGACACCCGTAACCATCATTGGCCTGTTATGAAAGAAGGCTCGAAGAAAAATTTTAAAAAATGATATCATTTCCGTTTTGAATTCACCTTTTTTTGTTGTTTAAATTATTTGAAAATGTCCTTTCTTCCCGACAATATGCATCCCTAAATTCGCGATGATGAACCATCTGAATGACCTGAAATCCATTAGCACTACGAATTTTGAATTTTTATATGCTGGAAAATAAATTAATCCGTCGGGTTTACGGATTAATTCACTCTGATGACGTTTCTGTTAAATTTTGGGAATACTAGCGTGTGGCAAACAATTTCTAAAATTTGAAATTTAACGTTATTTTTAGATTAAATTTTAGGAAATTCTGAGGACTTTTTCAAAATTAAATTATAGGACTATTTAAGAAATTTTTTTCCAAAACTTTAATATTTTTAGGATGCATTATTTTATTCCTTATTCGTTTTTTGTGTTTAAAACAATAAGACAAGATAAACGTTAGTTTTGATCAATCTTTTTTTAACACAGCAACTTCTACATTTAAGGCAATGTTGTCAAACGCACAATACACAAGGGTACGTACCGATTAGAAACAATTATAACGGTTTCGTTGTTGAATCGTTAAGCAGTTGTAAAACTTTTTAAAGAACGTTTAGTACCTTTTTATTTTATTTCAGTAATTTTTTTTAGGACTTATAGAACTTGTTTGCCACCCTGGATTATACGTGTTTTGTCAAATATGGATGCAAACTCTCTGAATTATTCCTTGATCGCTGTGGATTTCTTACTTCCTGCCCGTATTAGTGCGGAGTTGGCGTTAACGCAAGAATCTTACCTACCTTGCAGGGAAAGAGACTGGTTTTGTGACGACGACTCGAGTAACGCACGCGTCTCCGGCCGGCTTGTACGCTCACACCGCGTTCCGCTATTGGGAAGCGGACTCGAAGATGCCGGCCAATGCGTCTAGGTGCAAAGATATCGCCAGGCAGCTGGTGGAAGACACTCCGGGAAGAAACATCAAGGTATGAAAACTACGAGACGTTGAAATCTCTGTGTGGCGCGTGTGATCTGCGACTATTAGCATCATTTCAGGTGATCATGGGAGGAGGTCGCGGTTATTTCACGCCTCAAAGTCAAGTGGACCCTTACAGGCGACAATCACGAGGCTTGAGGGCGGATGGCCGAAACCTCATCGAAGAATGGCAGAAGGAGAAGAAATCTCGCAACGCGTCCCACAAATACGCGGATAGCAAGAAGGCGTTCGACGAGTGGGATCCGAGCAAAGAGGAATACTTTATGGGTGAGGAGAACCGGGCTTGTTGCAGACAAGGACCTGCGCCGTGGACGTTCGACGAACGGTGATGCGATGATTATGATGGTATCGCGAGTGAGCCACGGTGATGCGGCTGTAATTTCAGATGACATATCTTCCCAATCTCATTTTATAACATTTATGGACGTAGGAGTAAATACACTCCTGTTATTTTGGTATGTAACCATGTAACCAAAGAGTTCAATGGTGTCAACGCTTTATATTTCGCATTAAAAAAAAAAAACCAGTTCAAAACCCAGGTGCTATCCTGATCTTGATTTTAACAAGGAAAATCAGTGATGGTTTTAGAAAAAACTGTTTGCTATAACTTGACGCATTTCTTTAAATCCAGTACTGATCGCGATGCTACGAAGCCCTTCATCCACCTTTGAGCTTGTGCCATTAAAAGCTCGAATTTCCGAATTTAATAATCGCAGAAAACAAAACTCGAGAACAGCGTGGCTGATACTGATTGCGTACGTTACAATTATCGCATCGCTGCGTTCATGATGCGCTCGGCTCTTTTCGGAAGAGGATGTTCTGTTTCTGGTTTACGTTAGAGTTTAACAGCCTAAATGGTGCACTTTTAATTGAAAGGACTTTTTGACTACAATCATATGGTTTACGATAGTAAACGCGACAACACGGATGGTGACGATCAGCCGAGTCTGGCAGAAATGACCAGGAAAGCCATCGAAAGGCTTCAGAGAAGCAAGCAGGGATTCTTCTTGTTCATAGAAGGCAGGTTTTTATCCGCATTGCAGAGAAACTGCCAAATGTCGTGTGCATCTCGCTATACAAGGTTTCTTTTTTGGGGGGATTTTCATCTTAGGAGGGCGAATCGATCACGCCCATCACGATGGCCTCATCCGGCATTCGTTGGAAGAGACGGTTGCAATGGACGAAGCCATCAAGGCGGCTGTTGACATGACCAAAGAAGAAGACACCTTGATTATTGTCACGGCTGACCATTCACACGTGCTGACCATTAACGGCTACCCTGAAAGAGGAAGCTCCATTTTAGGTGCGTTCCTAAAGTCACTCCTAATTTCAGTTGCGGTTGAAATAATCTAACGTAAATCATTTAGGATTGGGTGGGACATCCGATATCGATAATATGACATACACGACGCTCATGTATACGAATGGGCCTGGATATCCAAACAACGGATCCCAAAGATACAACTTATCCACTGTGGATACTGGTAAGAACTGGCTAAGAGTAAACTTTAACTCAGTATTTTAGTATCTTAATGTATCCTGAAGTATCTCCTGAATGTCCACGCACGTTTTGCTCTAAAATATTGTTCGGCTTCCAACTTGGACTTCTAATATTCGCGCAAACTTTATTGCGATTGATCCGCATAGCCTTCTCCTGCTTTAAGCGAAGTAAAGTTGACAGCGTGCCGCAGAGTTTCTCGCAAAATTCTCGATGCACTTCCATTGACGCTTAAATATGTTTCAGAATCTAAAAGCTTTACGCCGCAAGTGGCAGTTCGACTTACGGAAGACACTCATGGCGGAGAAGATGTTGCCGTGTACGCTCGCGGCCCGATGGCCCACCTGTTCAGAGGCGTGCAGGAACAGAACTACATTCCTCATGTCTTGGCTTACGCGGCCTGCATCGGGAGCAACTTGGAACACTGCGACTTGGATAAAACCGCAGCCACCAGAACCACCTACCACTCGTTGCCTTCCGCATCGATGAGTAAGAACAATTCCTCCGCTGACAAGGCTCCCCTTAAGCTTCTTATCGTAGGTGCTCTCGTATGGCTGCTAATCAGTTTAAAATGAAGTTGTAGGTAATTAAGTTATGTGGTTTTATTGGGTTTTATAATACATTTTTAAGTAGAAAAATCTGCGTAATTGTGGCGAAATAGAATGTTGAAATATTTGAGTATAAAGCTTGTAACGAAACTGATGGAAAACGAAAGGAGCCTCCATTGTTTTAATCCCTTCGCTCGATAAACATCTGCATCTGAAAATCGAGATATCGGTTTCATTGATGACCAAAATCTGGATGAAGGTGTGCCCCCCGATCAGACTCACCTTGAACATAGAAGACTGGACGCTTTTTATTGGAATAATTTGCGGGTGGTTTGAGTCGCATTGCCGTTCATCCGCAGAAATCCAACAACTATTCTGATTACGGAGAACACGAATCAAATCAATTCATCGTGGTAATTTTATCTGTTTTGTTTTGAATTTGATGCGGTCTCAACATTATCCATAATTTCTATTTTTTGTCATTGTTTTTTTTTGGGGGGGTTTAAACATCTGCTTTTCAAGCAATTGGCATTTATTTTTTACATTTCCAGGGCCCCATCTCCCAATATCCCATTCCTAAAACACTTTTTGTAAAATGCAGAACGATCATATTCTTTTATGACAGGCATTCACCTGGATAAAAGATTGACAAAAATTTCAACGGATTGTTATAATGAAAATAATAATCTCGTACCTCATCCACAATTTCCAGCTTGGGATCTTTTATCGTGGTATCTCGAGTATGGATTTGAACGGTGAAATGAGAATCTACAAATGCAACAGTGTTCGGTGACGTTAAAATCAATTATATTTGTAACACTCTTGAATATTCCGATATCGTTCAGGCGATTTCTGTAAACTGACTTATTGTTTGTTTGTTTTGCACACACAGGATCTACATTGAAATTGAAATTAATAAAATCATCGATCAAACTTGCCTGTGGGGAGTGGCGGTAACTCTGCCATTGACGTTAAGATCCTGAGACATAGCGCACGTAATATCCTTTCAATCTCTGCCAGATTGTGAGTGCTTCAACGAAATTAAGACAAGACAGAACAGTAAGTGTGCGCCTGCACTGCACAAGTACAAAATCATAATCACGATCAGCAGGATTTATTACCAAGGCGTAATTTCTTCCTTAATTTGGGCAATTTCTAACACGTATCGCTCGATCACTTGGTCCGTCGGGTCTAGCATCGCGACTGCGAGTGCCGAAATATCGTCTTTGAGAAAGAACGGCCTAATGCTTTTCAGGCAGTTCGTAATATACTGATTTAGTTCTGGGTGAATGGACATCTGAAAGACAATGACGTGTTTCGAAATGCGGGCGCGTTTCCTGGATTAAAAAAAAAACGATGCGTGGTTGTTTGACACTTACTTGGAGAGGAATGCCGTATTTCTTGCGCATTTCAAAAATTCCGCTGGGATAAATCTTTCTGGCCGATAAAATGCAGTGAATCGCCACCTCAAAAAACTCGCTTAAAACGTCCAATGCCACATCAACAAATGCTACAGGCCGAATGATCAGAAACAAACCTTGGTATCAGTAAGACAAAGCTAGTTTTCATAAATTAGGCAATCATACAAAAATTCAACTTTTCTGTTTTATTTATGCAATAATTTAGACCATTGTTATTTTTGTAATCAACCCAGTACCCTATCGTGAGCAAATTGAAGTGAATCGATTCGCTATGGGAAAGTGAAAATCATGAAAATTCCTGAAAGTAATTAATGAATGGTCCTCAAATAATTTTTCCAAGATGACGCATGATTCAATTCAATTCAACTCAGTACCCTACTAGCAGCAAATGCTAATCCATGTGGTAGGGAGGTGTAATCCATCAGTCAAATACTATTCTGTGATTGCCAATTCAATGCCTTACATGCAAGTTTGCGGTAAAGGATCAATTACTTGTCAGCCAAAGACGTGATATCCTATTTTGATCTTGTCTTTTCTTTCTTTACTTCTTCAAAGGATATTCATAATTTCACAATTTGATGAATTTTCAACTAATATTTACTTCCACAAACTTTCCAGCTTAACAATTTACAATTAAAACTGAATGTCATTTCACTGAGCAAAAGTTCCAATCCTAACTAAATTATCCATTCTTAATTTCGCCTTCAAATCATGAGCAAAAATCACACGTTGAAAAACTAAATTTTCTCCAGAAAAAAAAAAAGAATTTAAATTTGAAAACCTTAGAAAAGATGTACATGTATAATGCATCCGACTTCAAAATACACGTAAATAATAACATTATGATCCTATGATATACTACTATAGTATCAAGGGATCATGATAGCATCTTGCCATCAAAACACGTCATTCATTACTGGCAATCATTTAATTTTGTTGACTTTACACGATCATTACTCTCTGCTAATGACACTACTAATGTCAGGACAAATTGATCGCACAGTAGGTCCGTAGGGATGAATTAATTGAATTGAAATGATGAATGATTGAATTAGGCTATCGAACATCTTCATGGATTTATAAATGTGTATACTGTATGAAAGCAATGCATTACCATGGTGATCCATTTTACGATGAGCAGCTTACGAAAAAACGTCGAAAGTGCCCAATTCCGTTTGAATCATCCGTAAAATTATCGTATTTCGTATTTCGTACATGTATTTAAAAACAAATCATCATCAGGGCTATTTGACGCCTAAGATGGCGACCGAATAGAGATCGGCAATGAGCCAAGAAAGTCCAAGCGACTGAATATCCGAACGCTAGTCTCGGTATTTCGTCATAGCCGCACGTTTTCCACCGAATAATAGAAGTTCGAAGGCACGATGCTCACCAGCTGTTGACCACAGGTCAAAGGCGTTTTCTTGTTTGTTTTGAAATCTTTTAAAATATTTCACGACCATTTTTTGCGTTTATTTCGCGCCTGGCGTTTCGTTTCTCATACGATCTATTGCCGTGCGTTTCAGTTGTTTTGGGTGAATTTTCCACTCAATATACAATGCCTGTCGAATTCTCTGAAACTTTCTGCAATAATCAACAAGTTTAATCAAAACTCCGAAAAGGGCATTATTACGAGTGGACGTGAGCGGCTGGTTCCGGGCTGGTTCCGTTATAGTTCCGTTATAGTATTGGGATGAATAAGTGCGATAAAAATGAATTGCTGTCAAAGTAAGTACACGTACATATGCAGAACTATATGAAATGTTGTTTGTTTGTTTTTCTGTCGACCTGGTATTTTTTCGCCCAGGATTAATTGTGGAATGATTTTCTCAGATCGAAAGGCGATGCAATATTTGCGTTTGGATGGAACAGATAGCATCGACATTAATGAAGGCACAGCAGAGCGCTTGGTAAGGAAACATTAAAGTTGCATGCACAGTTTTCTTCACCCCACCAGGGAATTAAAATCCCTCTTATTAAAACCAGTTAAAAATTAGTCAACACTTTGCTAGATTACGTTTGTCACGAGAAAACGTCTTTCCGGCAATTGTATATATCTAGGTCATACCAATCAATCTTTGATCGTACTGGTTGGGTTCGGTTAATTGGCAAATATAGGAAATGAGCACCACTTTGGGTGAGCTCGATTGCAGTGGAAGATAACATTTTTGCAGTATAAAAACATGATTCATTTACCAGCAGGGTAGAATTATGTTTTGTGAAACTCCAAATTCCTCATTTAGGAAAATATATTCCGGGACTACCTGGGGTGTTTTTTTCATCGATATATCTTGGCTCATGAGACGGCTGGTAGAAAGTTTTAGTTGAAAAAGCTAAGAGATTGCACATGCATGGCGTGTGCCTTATTGCCATGCATTTGCTGTGGTCCTTTCGCAATGCCCATTTATTCAGAGGTCAAATTCCTGAGCGAATTGCAGATGATGATAATGCTATCAGGCCGTTCAATCGACTCGGACATTTGGCAGTTGCATGTGCAGTCTTTCGCCAAGCTTTCCTGTCGTGGACTTTGTCTTTACCAGTGCCTGATTTTGGTCTTATCAGCCCATTGTGTTCTTGGGCGACCTCGTTAAATTTCTTGCTTTCCAAGCATCCGTTTCTGGCATCACATGTCCAAAATCTAAAGGAAGATAGTGAAATTCATGAAGGCTTTCAGGTCTCATGATATGGCATTGCTCGATTTATATGGAGATTGTATTTGGGAAGGAATGTGACAAACTTGTAATTTGGTAATATATGTACAAATGCATTACGTGTGCGTGAATGAGGAATTTGGAGTTTTACTAAACATTATTCTGCCTTTGCTCGTACATGAATTGCCTCCTGGAAAAATACGTAAACATCTACAAGTGGTTAGGAATGTCACGTGGGAACATCCGAAGCTTCCCTCGACCGAACCAAATTCGTTTTAAATATTAAATAAGCCGTAGTAAAGTGACTTCATTTGTGGACAACCTCACAATTAGTTCACGATACTTTGTTCATGTACTGTATTTGGTATTCTTTGCACGACGCGTGCTACAGTCGTTATAGTCATTGTCAGGCTCCTCAATGACATATTGAACACCCTGCTAGGTTTACTCCCTATCGCCGTACTTCAACCTTGACCCGATCGGAGCTAGTAATTGGTATCATTCAATAAAGTGTCGTTTCAGATTTTTGCAAGGACAAATCTGAGAAGGGGTTTGTTTCCGCATTTGGCATCGTTAAAAACTGTTCCGATCTCCAATTACACTATTACACTGCCATTATGCCACGATTTGAATTGTTCTCTTACCTTTGTCAGCATTTTTGCAAATGCGCCAGAATCAATGGAAATCTGTCAGGTTGTTTTTATTAAAGGTGTCGTTATTACGCGAACGCGGCACCGTGACTGCAACTCGTGTCCTCCTCGCATTCTGTCCTCATAATAGGCACAATTTTGATCGTTTGATTGGTACTTGACACCCTCCAATATTTACGACTCTGATGCTTGTTCGTCCAACCTATGAAACTCTTTGGGTGGCCACTTTTCAGGCTCGCTTGACGGAATAAATGGGCGTCCGCTTTTTCTTTAAGTGTTAAAATGTGGAGAGCTACATGTATGTGGCGAAAGACTGCCACTCAATTTTCTCCTAATCTGTCGACATTTATCGGTGGCGGTGGCAGTGCCGGGGCCATTAAGAGCACAACTCCGCTACAGGAATACGCTAAATGGCTGTTCGGGTGTTGGAGCAATCCAAGTCCAAGGAAGACGATCTCGTAAGACAAACTTCTCGTTTTCAAATTAATGAATAAGAAGGACGGCTTGAATTTCTCTTGCGGGTGACGTTGAAGAATTGATGACCGGAGAAGATCTTCTCATCTTGAATTCGTGTGGATTATAAAAAAAAAACGAAATCGCGATGGAAATGAAATATTTACGGTTTTTTTGTTTGTTAATTTGGTAGGAGTAATTCTGTGCCAGCTTCCAAGGATAAAGGAGGGGCACAGGGGATCCCCCTTCCCCCCCCCCCAGACGACCAAAAGCAGTCCATGATTTCATACTAGATAAATTAAATTTTCTTTGCTTAAATGCCTTTATTTTACCATTATTTCATAATTATTTATAAAAGTTGAGGCTAAAATAACGGATTTGAAACCCAAATTTGCAAAATGTTCACCTGCGGCATTCCTTTTAATTGGGAAATTTCTCAGGCATTTTCTGTGCTATATTCCAGGTTAAAATCCCGTATTTGTAACCCAGTTTATCAAAATTTTCCATAAAAAATCAGAGAAATGAAGTTGGTGCTCCTTCCCCCCCTCCAAAAAAAAGTAGGTCCTGGGTGCGTCGCTGTTCTGTGCTAACAGAAAAAAATGGTAATGTTTTAGGAAACTGGAATTTATCAGTAGTGCTTAGTTGTGGTTAATTGTGGTGAATTAACCCTTTTACTGTATTTGACGATACAGATGAATTGACTTTTTTAATTGTGATTTAAAAGCTTGATCAACATTTCTAAAGTTTCAAAAGTTTTTCTTTCTAAAAATGCGTAGTCTCACTTTATGACCCCTTTCCCCCGATTGCTATTAAGTGAAACAACGATCGCCAACATATTTTATCTTGTTATATATATATATATATATATATATATAGCTATTTTGTACTGAAAGTGTCTTTGAAAATAATATTTGATTGATCGCATAAGTTTGAAAAGGCTGTAGATGTTAAACTTTCTTGTTTTACGGTAGAAAACGTGGAGATATTTTGATTGCGATATCACTTTAATATCGTACGCTTTGTTGTCTTTTTTTGTATTTTTTTTTGTATTTCAAGGAATGCGTTGGCTACCGCAGAAGTTTTTTGAAGAGCTTTTTTTTCTACGTGTGGGTGTTTTTAAACTTGGGCTTTCCGCTTCTCCTCGTTTACTGGCGACCAGAATGGGGAATATGGTGGCGGTGGTCAGTTTGTGAACTGGCCAATGCTGATCGACTCTTGCTGAAGGTGATTTTTTTTAATGCGTGGTCGTTATTAATCCAATTTAACGGTTTGCGTTCATTTTTTTTCTAATTTTGTCAGATTTTAAACGATTTTTCCTGTTTTTTTTTTTTTGTAGAACATCCAACGCCAATATTTTGTCGTTAAAATCAGAATAGCAATATTAAGTAAATGTCCGCCTGAATTTCTCCATTTATCCCTGCCTTTGAGTGAAGAGATTATCAAGCGGAAATTGAAGGATGGCGGTGAAATTAGTCATAATCAGGTGAATATGTATCACTCGATGAACTTGTGCGGTCAAACGAGTTCCATATAATGCTTTCTCCTAATTTTTTTTTGGTTCTTTAGGAATGTTTTTTTAAATATTTTACTCATCAGCATGTGAAGTATGTGTGGAATCAAAGTATTTTAATGTTTGAAAAGCTGAGGTATGCGCGATATCTCAAATTTGGACACTTTATGATCGCTTCAAATCACGTGATTAAAATGCATGCTCAAGATTATCCGTTTTTTTTATTATTTTATAGTGGATACGATGAGAATATAACGTGTAAAGAAATTTATGAGAAATTTAAAGGCTTTACTCTGGAGCAGCAAAAGCAGAGGTTTTTTATTTTTCATATTGATTTTGGTTAAGATTATACGAGTCTTAATTTTTGTCAGTATCCCTTTTAATACTTTTTGAATTGTTACAGATCTTTGATATTTGGGGAAAATGCCATTAACGTGGAAATCAAATCATACTGGAAATTATTCGTTGATGAGGTGAACTTTTAACTCTATGATACTTTCTGATTTTAATTTCTTGAAAAACTTTTTGACATTTCACGGACTTTTATTTACCGAAAGTACTTTTTTTCTCGGCTTTTTTGTTGTTGCAGGTTTTGAATCCATTTTACATTTTTCAAATATTCAGCGTTATTTTATGGTCCACGGATGATTATTACTATTTTGCTTTGTGCATTTTCGTCGTATCGTTTATGTCCATCTGCTTTTCCTTGTATAAAACGCGAAAGGTACGTTTCGAAAAAGGAGTGGGAAAATCTTTGCTCTATCAAGTTTGTTAATTCTCTTCGCTACTTTTTTTTTTTAAAAGCAAAGTGTAATTCTGCATTCCATGGTTGTTGCTTCAACCGCTAACACGGTGACGATTCTGCAAAAAGATTCTGGTGAATGGCTGCTATTTTTTGATGAATTCTATTTTGGCATACAGATATTATTAGGATTAATATTATTATTATTATTATTTGTGTTCAGTGGTTGATGTTCCATCGTCTTCCTTGGTGCCTGGCGACGTGTTAATTATTCCTCCAACTGGATGCACCATGGTGTGCGATGCAGTTCTGGTAGCGGGGAATTGCATAGTAAACGAGAGCATGCTCACGGGTGAAATGCCACGATCGGAAACATTTACATTCTTCGTATATGTTTTTTGTCTTTCAATCTCATGCGAGTGTATTCATTATTGTAGGAGAAAGCGTCCCAGTCACCAAAACCCCCCTGAACTTCGAAGATGACCAGGAAGTGTACAGCGCGGAAAAGCACAAACGCAGCACGCTGTTTAGCGGAACCAAAGTGATCCAGACTAGATACTATGGCAGCAATCGTGTCATGGCTGTTGTTGTTCGAACTGGTGAGCTTCTTTTATGCACCTTTCGAATTTTTTATTTCTTGTATGACACTTTCAAACATTATTTTGCCAAATTGCCTTGAAAATGTAGTTATGTATTCTTACTACATTTTTAGGGCAATTTTGCAAATTAATGTTTGAAAGATCCATACAAGCACTCGACCCACAAAATGGACAAAGTGGACGAATGAACTGAATGCTGTTGAGAAGACAACGTCTACGAGAAAACCAAAGTTACAAAAAAAATTCAGTGTGAAATCGTTTTGGAAATTTGAATAAGGGATGATGATTGAGGCCTTTGAGAAAATGCGTTGAATAGTTTCAGGATTGATCGTTGCTTTCCCCGATTTCAGGATTCAATACTGCAAAAGGAGAATTGATTCGCTCTATTTTGTATCCCAAGCCGATCGATTTCAAATTTTATAAAGACTCCATGAAATTCATCGGTATCTTATCTCTCATCGCTGCGGTAGGAATGATTTACGGCGCTGTGATTTTCATTAATGGGAAGGTAAGGATACGTTGCCGGCTACGTTGCTTGGCCAGAGAAGGCATTTGCTTAATGACACTTTTGATCCCGTTTTAGGCTTCTGTCCTTTTCATCGTCAAGCGCGTCCTAGATGTCATCACTATTGCGGTTCCGCCCGCTTTGCCAGCTGCGATTACAGTGGGGTCAGTCCATGCCCAAAACAGACTGCGGACGAAAAACATATTTTGCATCAGCCCACCCAGAATCAACTTATGCGGGAAAATTAAGCTTTTTTGCTTCGATAAGGTAATTTTACTCGGATGCTGGCATCCCAGGCATTCTATAAATCCTGTATTTCCAATTTTTTGTTGAATTATCCTACAATTTCCCAAATTTTAATCATTTTAAAATGAAGTCATTATTTACGCTTTCTTAGATTCTGACAAATTGTATGTATCATTTCTTCGTTCCTTTGGTTCATAACATTTCTAAGCAAATTTTGTGCGGGAATTTGATACAAAATATTGGGTTTGATAATCACGGTTTTAAAAAAACCCCGTATATTCCTCAGAACGTTTCTTCAGCGAATTCCATATCCATATGGCAATATCCATAATTTATGATTTTTCGAAATTGTTCATCTACGGCGTTGGTATGGTTTAATGATAGCCAAATTCGTACAGAATTTTATTTCAAAAATTATTTTGTTTGTGCCAAAGGCGTTCCATTACATGATATTCCTCAGCCATTTTTCTTTTAAAAAAACATGTGCCAAAATGCATAATTTGCAATGATTTTTCGACATTGTTTTCTGAAAATAGGTGGGAATGTTGAATGTAGGATTATTTTGAAAATAAATTTAAAAAATCATCGTAGTAATGAATGGGGTAATCATTTATCCTATATTTGTTGAAAAATAATCCTTCGTTTCCTAAATTTTTTTTCTTTGAAAAATGGCCGGGATGTGTGCGTCAGTCGTTCCACGGGCCGACAAAAAAACTGTCTTTTTCATCCTACCGTTCCATTTTCACAGACTGGGACATTGACGGAAGATGGGCTCGACTTTTGGGGCGTCATTCCTGTTAATAACGGAAGGTTTGTGTTGGCAATTCTGACCTTTTTTTTTTTTTCAAACTTAAGGCATTACAGATGAGACTTTGAACAACGGCTGTTTAATCGCTCGCATTTCTGCGCTCGTTTCAGTTTTGAACCGGTGATCGCGCATTCTCCTAGCCTTCCTCAGCGGTCTCCGCTTTTGGCTGCCATGGCCGCGTGCCATTCGCTCACGATGCTCAACGGGGTGCTCACGGGTGATCCGTTGGACATAAAGATGTTTGAGGCGACCGAATGGGTGAGTTGGCACGCTGTTTTGTGTATGACGCATCAAGCATTTTCTGTCTTTAAGAACGAACTCGACTCGCGTTGCTTCACTAATCAAATTAAAATGTTATCGCGAGAAGATTGCAATAAATACCCGCAGAGCGTTGATCTTATTTTTTTTCTCTTATTGCATTTTTAATCCATCGCTCTCGATCATTCGCTTGGCACTTTAAAATTTGTGTCTCAGGAAATAGAAGAACCCGGAGTGGAAACGACTCTCTACGATCGCCTTGCCCCCAGTATCGTACGCCCTGCACGCTCCAAGCCATTAGAGCTTTTTTCCTGCACTCGGTCAAAGGTTAGACTCGGGTCGCGCTTTGCTTTTGATCACACTCACTCACTCGTGGCTGCCTGCCGTATGTTTCGTTTCGTCCTGTCGAAGTCGTTCTAAAACGCCCTCGCGTGTCGTGTTTTGTCCTTCGTCATATTCCTCACTCCTTGAGGGTAGCCAAGTAGCTCCTGTTTGTCCCGCTCGTCCAAATTTTCTCTTCTCACTCAATACCCTCTGTCCTTGAACGGTGTTGCGTTGCAGCTATTGGTGGAGACTGAGCAAGACGAGAAGCGCTACGATACGCTTTCTCCGACGGTGGTGAAGCCGGTGGCTATGGACGCCTTTAAGGAGGGAACCGGCATAAACGTCGCGGAAACCGATTTTCAGGTTGGTTTTTTATGATTCGTACTGTCTGATGCGGTTGTGAATTATAGCGATATGGAATAGGGAGACGGAATCTGTATGATAATCGACTAGTTCGATGTCAACCCACCAGCGGTGTGACTCGGCTTTGTTGCAGGCGTATAGATTCTTCGAAATAAAATTTTAAATCCCTGGTTTAGGTCCCGTACGAGATTGGTATCGTACGCCAGTTTCCGTTTTCGTCCAGCCTGCAGATGATGAGCGTCGTTGCGAGGACGCTCGGCAAGAAACGCATGGACATCTACGTTAAAGGTGCTCCCGAAAAAATCGTCACGTTATGTTCACCTCAATCCGGTAAGTGTAGTAGCACTGAAACTCTTTGACGGCGTTCATCGGACGCCAGATAAGGGGTTATGTGTTATCCAAATCTCCCATCCCCATTTCTTTTACCCCTCTGTCTGCTGTAGAAAACTTTGTAATTTTTTTTTTTTGAAATCAGTGCCAGCTAATATTAACACGTTTCTTCACGAGTACACCATCCGGGGCTTCAGAGTCATCGCTTTGGCTTGGCAGGAGCTACCGTCCAAGATATCGTGGCATCACGTGCAAAGGATCAAAAGGTAGGTTTTCTTCGTGAGTCTTTGCAGGTGTTCTCGCGGTTCGTGAAGCAATTTCACTTTTACGTTTCTCATTTCTTTCATTCGCATGTTTTAAGAGACAAAGTGGAAAAGGATTTGTGTTTCCTGGGGCTCCTCGTCATGCAAAACACCTTGAAACCAGAAACGACACCCGTGTTGCGCATCTTGAAGAACGCCAACATCCGTTCCGTGATGATCACGGGTGATAACATGCACACGGCCATCAGCGTGGCCAGAGAATGCACCATGGTACCCAGCCATCACAAAATATTCATTCTGAGGGCGTTTCCTCCCGAAGATGAGCACCCGGCACGAATCGAGTGGGACACGAGTGCCGAGGGTGCATTTGTGCTCGCCGGTGAACTCGGACAAAATGTTCGTTTTGCTTTTGGATAAACTCCAGTCCGTATTGGATTTATTCGAATACTGTAAACCGTGGCCTTTCGAACTCCCTTTTTTTCCTCCTGTTTCTAGGGTTCTGGCGGCGTGTCCGTGCAGTTGGACGTCATGAAGCACTATTACCACATTGCTACTGATGGGAAGTCGTTTGGCACTTGCCGACAGTATTTTCCAGAAATCATGCCAAAGGTAATTGGTCGTCCTTTGGATGTCTACTCATGTGATGCAGCCATTATGCGGGCGATATACGTGTATGCGTGGCATTATACAGTGAAAGCTCGATAACTCGAAGTCGCAGGGGACCCCCAAAAATATTCGACTTATCCGAATTTCGAGTTAT
>JAQIXS010002341.1:0-23403 GCA_034700785.1 Rossiulus vilnensis
TCCTTCCGACCGTTGTTTTTTATGACGCCACCATCCTCAAATGCCAATTAGCACAAATTGAAAGCTCTAAAAGTCAGGCGCTAGGGAACAAATCAAAAATCTAATTCTTGTTTGCTGACACTCAAGGTGATGTGCTCGTGGGTCGCGGATCAGATTCCTCTTCAGCCGGGTAAATGATCGCTAGGGACATTGGTCAACCTCCTTACCCATCCTCCGAACTGGCTTTCTTGGGAATAAACGTTTGGTCGTTCTATTTATAGATTACATGGGTGAAAAAATACATATTGAATTTGGCATGACAGCGTACATTATTGGTCAGTTTGCCATATCATATTAGCATAGGAAATAATTAAAGATTTCAATTTTAATCATGGTAATTATAAGTATAGAAACTGATGAATGTGTCACTTAGAATTATTAGATGTAACATTTTATTGAAAGCCAACATTGCTTGTTATTATGACTTTTACTTAGCCAGGTTATATATTTCAACCAATGCTTAGTGTATAAATGTCACTTTTATTAAAGTCAAAACGCCAGAATTGAATATTGTCATCTTTTTGGTCAGCTGATGTTTTTGTGAAAATTATTACATACCATGCACATGTAGACCAAAATTTCTACTAAATTAGCGGTAATGAATCGGTAACCGCACTAAAAACAGGTGGTTAAATACTGCTGGTAAACTCCGTTTTCTTCGGCGATTAGTTTAAGTGCAGTTTGGTGCAACTAGTCATTGCCTCATTCAACCACTATTGTTCTTACTGTTCTTCAGCATGAATGATGATCGATGATTTGGTTAAAGTATAGCGATTACCAGCGCTACAATCGGTTTTTTTCCTACTATAAATGTTGCTTTAATGGTCCATGGCTTGAAAAATGGAGAGAGCCCAAATTCCTTAAGCTGAATGTTTTCTCTAATAGGCGAACAAAGGCATTCCTCCAAGAAGTGCACTCACTCTATTTGCTCTTTTAGGCCTAGTTTTTTCTCCATGTATCATTTTGATATCGGGACTTTGAATAATATGCACGCGCGATGAAGTAATTTCGAAACGATTATTCAGCGCTTTTTCTTCGCCCAAATCTTTTATAAATCTCCTTTTTAACGCTGCGTTTTTTTGGCCGAAATGAGATTGCTACACGCTTAATAATGAACTAAATTCGTCTGCTTTATTGCCAGACCACATTCGCTACTAAAGGCCGTGATTTCAGACATAAAAAACCTAATAAAACGTTCATATTGGAAATAGGTTTTGGTAATGAATAAATCATGTTTCCATGCTGCTGCTCGAATTTAAAAGTCAGATTTCCTACCCCATTGAAGACTAATGCGTTGTTAGGAGCCCTATTGTTAGTATGTTATGTTTATTATGGCATCATTTCAGCCAGAATCTCATGCTGGCGCTTACCGTATTCTTTTTTAGGCACATAAACTGTACAGGGTGTTATTTGGGCCCTGCATTGGGAAAAAGACGTACGTAGTGCTATCTTAGCTATGCATTCAAACGTCAGGAAAATTTTCATCAGGTAAAATGCCAGCCATCAATTGCCTTAATTCCCAATTATTAATTGTTCATGATGCTTCCTAAAAGAGGACGCATCCAGTCACTTATGTAAAAATAGATAATTCCCCTATTTTCTGAAGCACAATTTCAACTTTTGAAATTACAAATAAAAATACACGTATCAGTGCTTGGTAAATTTTGTTAATATTTTATTCCATAAATATCGCCGCTTTTCCTATTTTAATATAAGATGATAATATAGTAAAATATTTATGCCACTTAAACAACCGAGAAAAATAGAAAAGTTAAATGAAGGTTGAAAAACAACAACACTCTCATATACCCGAAAAATTACAATTCCAGCTAATTATTAAATTTGCGCTGGGGTTTTGGACGAACAAATGCTGCATAAGTTCTCCACAGAATGTTTGGGTCCTTACTTTGAAAACCCTTCAGTGTTTGGCTTGCTATTTTGTGGGCCCCAGCTGCTATCTTCGAATAGTGAAGGCTGAATTTTAATTCCGTCAATAATTATACCTAAATCTCTTTGATAGTCGACCTCATTTTTCATATCTTTCGTGTTTTTTTTGCAAATGCATATAAATACAGAAAAGGCTTTTAGACTAATTATATAGTTTTCATTATTTACAAAGTTGTCTTAGCTTTGTATTTTATCTTAGGGCCACGTAGAAGAATACACAGTAAGTCAAAATTCATTATTGATTTTTCTGTCCGCAAGGAATTTTGAATCCCATTTCAGGTTCTGGTTAGTTTTAAATGTCATTTTTTATGCCATGAGGCTATTTAAAAGGAAAACGGGGGAAAAAAGAAAGGAAAAAGATTGCTGACATTGATTTATCGTAAAACTTAAATTACTGCTGCATGTTTAGTAGGCGTTTTAAAAGCCAAGTTCTAGCTGAGTGTTTTATGCTAAATTCTGTTGTTGTTCTGCAGTTACTAAAGCGGACATTTTACTCAGAATGAAAATTATGCTTTCAAATTTCGGTACTTAAGCACGTCGCATTAGGGGTTTTCTGATTTGATTGTTTTCTTAGATCGATTTTATATATAATTAAACTAGACGCTCGTAAATCGGCCGGCAACCATCCAGAGAACAATTATTGATCAATGTTAAGAACTGTCTGCAATTGCAAATGGGAATTTTAAGCTGGAACAAAAAAACGAATTGCTTGTGATGCCTGGATAAATTTAATTCAATTTTATTGGCTGTTTTTTGTCTTCGTGTATCTAAGAAAGCAGTAAAACCTCCGCTGATAGACATTTTTTTCTCCAACATTCAAACAGGGTGGTGATAATGCAGTTTTTCTAAGTACAAGGTGATTCAAAAGTTCTTTCTTTGAAAGACTCACTCCAGGGCAAAGATTAAGCGAAACCTTGACAGATGGATACAATGGTAGATACGCGTGAATCAACATGAACTGTATTATTTGTTATCTGAGTCAGTGCCTAGATTGTCTAAAGCAATTTTTCCGTATGATAGATGATGGAATGATGATTTTTTTCGCAAATACTGTTTAGAAATATTAATACTTGGATGAATCGGCTGGGATCTTTTTGAAAGTAAAACTATTTTAAATCTATTCTCTTTAAAACGTTTCTTAGAACCCTTACCAATCAAAGAAGGTTTACCGTTATTTTTTTTTTGTTATCTTAAATTGGGGCTCTACAGTTTTACTTTCCAGGAACCTTCCAGATGACGCTCCATGGACCCCAGAAAATTTGGTGGGATTTTTCGCACCTGCACCTGCACCTATGATCCTCATAAATAACTTAAACAGCTAGATAATTGGAAAAATGTATATTTTTTAACCTGTTTCATCGGTCTTTTAAGCGCTCAGCGTTGTGTTGTGAAGTTCCTTTTGTTTTTCACTGTCAGCAGGCTTAGGGGATACGAGCGCTATAAATGCATTGTGGGAGTTTTCTAGACATGCAAATAGAAATGCGACGAAATTGAATTTGTGAATAGTTGCAGATGTGGCAATTTTTTTTCTCTTTTCGATGAATCCGGATTTAGGACTTATTTTTCTGCATTGTGCTTTGTAGTTCGGAAACAATTTCCGTTTGTTTTGTTTACTCCTTTTCGGCTTTAATGTAAAGCAAGCGGTTATTATACTTGCAGTTGCATAGGACCGCAGTTTCTCCCTATACACTTTTTCTCATTTTCAATAGCAAAAATCAATAAATGTCTTTTAAACCCAAACCAATTTTTTCCATTCGGTTTTCACGGTGCGTTCTACGTGTTCCCTGGTTTTAGACCAGGGTCGTCTCGTTCCCCTATTATATTAAAATCGACTTTTTTATTTGAAAACGTGGAAAGATTTTGAATAGCACATTTCATGAAGGACTTCCTAAGCTGAAGGGAGGGGGTTAGGGGTAGGTTCACAGACTTCTACCTACTGCTAGATTTCTGTAAGGTTTCTTTAGTGTTTAGTTTGCATGCTTATAAGTTGACTGCAAGATGATAAATTGGCAAGGCTTTAATTGCTCAGAAATTAAATTATAGATCATAAAAAACAAAATATGATAATGTAGGCTTAGAGAGTTTGAAATTGTCCAGCCTTTTTAAATGACGTAGACGTTTTATTCTTAGAATCGATGTTAGAAATGACGTCACGTGATACAGCGTAATAGTGTAAAGGTGCCTAAAGCATTATGTGTAAAGGATCATCTTCAAAAGCTACTACTACTGTTACGCTTAGAGCCATCGGCTCTCTTGCATCAATTTGAATAGGAAAAAAGAGCAAAAACTGATGTAAAAATGGATTATAACAAGTACCACACAAGTTTTTGACAATTTCAAACGCTCTAGGCTTACATATTTAATAATTTTATAATATTAATCGTAAATGTATTGAAAATTAATTTTATAATTAGGGCAGTTTGCCTATGAAATTAATTTGCCAATTAAGAGATTGCAATTAAAAAGAAGGCGTTGCGGCTCTTCCACTTAATTTTATTGTGACGATTACATTAATTGTGAATTTTCTAATTGGAAATGTTTAACGAAGCGTTGTACATGTTTAAAGAGTGATTTTATTGTCATTCGCGTTAGGCAGTGGTCCTAGTGGGGTGAGAAAATGTCTTGCCCCCTAAAAACGTCAAAAAATATATGTATGCATACATGAATTGACCCCTGGTCCTAGCACATTAAAAATGGAATCATTTGAACAGTTATTACAGATAAAAAAATCACATAACGTCCTTTGGAGTAGTTTTTTGTGAACTCCATTTAATGGACGGCCCCCTTTACTATTCTAATTTTCCCTGTTGTAAGTATAGCTATAGGGTAATTAAAAACAGGTCATTGCTTGTTGATAGTATGCTTCTCGGTCACCCTGTAATATACGAACGTGACTTTCGCCGTTGATTTTAAGCTCGTTATGAAACTCCTTCTTTAAACACTAGCCTTATGAATACTTGATATTGCATTATATTCGTGCTTCTTAGACGTCGGTATTAAGCGCTATTTGCAGCGATGCATAATATGCTGCTAGTATTTAAGTATGCATGATGGGATTTCACAAGCAGTGGTCTCATTTTCTGTTTTCATCGCTGAATAAAAGAGAGAGAGAGACACGAATAATCCCTTTTCTTTTGCACTAATGACACGGACGCAGCATATTTATAATTAAGAGTGGATTTCCTTAAGATTCACAACTAGCGAGGCAAGTAATCGAGGATTTTAAATCAAACTTCATAATTAACTCAATTCAGACCGATTGAGAGCTTCCTCTTTGTTTTCTTTAAAGTTTCAAGTTTGAAAAAAGAATTGTTTACCAGATATTTGCTCATTAGTATAGAAGTTGAAGATTTTTCAAGATGTAAAGATAATCCAATCTTAATTGAAATTTAGATTCTAGAGGTGTTTGAAAAATCAGCATTATCGTCGTTTATTAATTTTTATATCTTTAGGAAAATGCCTAGAATATTTTTCAAGTATTGCTCTCATGCTGCTAACAACTGTTTAAACCAACATTACGGAATAATTGCCTACTAGATGACGATGTTGTAATGTAAATTAATAGTGCAAATGGCAGTGAATAATTAAATGAATAATTAACGAACAAGTCAAAGAATAAATAAATAAATCGATAAAAAATATCCGATGAGCTTTCGGTTATCGGGAAAGATTGGATGCTCTGCACTTTTTAAAATGTTTTATTCTTTAGAAGAAGAATGATCAAAGCACTAGGGGGGTTTACCCCTTCTGGCTAATTTTTTGATACGGGTGAAATAAATATAAAAGATATATAAAAAATATAAAATATATATAATAAAGAAAATAAAGTAAAAATATGTATGAAGTAGTTATATGAAGATGTCGATGCGTTATGAAATAATATGCCGGTTAGATATGGAAGGCTTGGTACCCAGCCGGGTGGCCCGGGCACCTTAAGCAGGCCCTTACTGGGGCTGCAATAAGTATTAGATATGGGTCATGAGGGTGAAGAATTTAAAATCCGCAGCTAGCTTGAAGATGTGTCGGAAGACTTTGCAAAATTTAGGGCCAGTCGGTAGTTTATCCATAATAGCGGTTCGTTTAATTTGGTAAATATCTCTTTAAAATTTTCCAGATGAGCTGTTTGGTACTTGCATCGGACGTTTTCTGCGATCCTTCTGATGGGGTTAGCTGGACATACGAAGTAGAGATGGGACCACTTAGAAAATCCGGTGAGACATAATGGGCATGGGTTAGAAATATCCGGGACAAATAACCTGTTTTGGAGAGGTATATAATATGGACTGGTTCTCAATTGGATAAATTTTTTTAATGTAAAAGGTATGTTAAGAGGAAAATAGTCCCAAGCGGATAGGGGATGTCTCATTATCTCTATAGTGGAAAATGAGAAAAATTCTCAATGCGTGTGAAAATTTCAGTTATGTTTATTGTGTAACTGCTTCATCACGGTTGATAACAAGACTGGAATTTGTGCTATGGGTTGAGAGTGGAGATATGTTGCAGAAATTTCAGGCAGGTTGTCAACTAGAAAAGATATGAAGTTTGAGAGAGGATTATATTTGTTAGGGGGTTTACTTAGCCAGTAAATGAAAAGGTTTTCGGTAATCGTCGGGCTGACTTTTTCGGTTAGGGACTTAATCCAGAATTTAAATGTGTGCCTTAAGATAAGCATTCATATTGGGATGAGATTAAATTCTTTTTTTATTATTTACCCTGGAGGGGCCCTGTCTAGATTGAATGTTTTCCGAAGGAACTGTTCGTGTATACCATCGAAAGGGTTTATTCATTACCTTTCACAAAGTTGTCTTAAAAAACTTGACGTCCTTGATGCGTCCTTGAAGTCTTTGATGCTCATCGTAGAGAAGGGTCGAGTAGACAGTGAATGAGGCATGCTGAATTTTTGAAAATAGTGTTTCGAAATTGGTCTCGCAAACGAGAAAATAGAAAAGTCACCACATTTATGGATCGCAATTCGTTCCCATAAAAAGTTCTCAGATAAATGAAATTCGGCAGTTGACCTCAATAGCCGAGAGAATCTGCTGAGCAAGTAGCCATAAGCGTTTGATTTAAGATTTTCCGGAGACATCGGATGGCCTCCCAGGTCATAATTTTCATTTGGTCGTGATAGGAAATGACATTTCTTTGATTATGTCCAATGACGAGCTTAAAGCTTCGTGCCAAACTCAGATGGTGTTGTCTGCGTTCACATTTTGTGATCAAATATATCAATGCCCGAAAACTGCTTTAAATCGTTTTAATCACTGATGCTTGGTGGGCTTGGTGCAGCAAATAATAGTTGGCAGCCTCTTGAGACGACTAGCTGCCATGACATATACCAGATTCAAAATATGAATGAAAAATATATAATTTTTTTTAGAAGGTAGTGTGCTTTTGTAGTGTAGCCTTTTGACAAAATTCAAAAAATGATGTGGCATTGCAGTGTTTCCATGGTTGCATTAGGAGAGTTTGTCCACGAAGAGGACACTTGATGACAACCTTGATGCAGGGGCGAGGCAACAGGTGGTACTTCTACATGTATATTCGTTACGTAACATGATTGGTGACGTCACATCGCGTTGCAATAACATTCACTCCAGCATTCCAGCTCACTCCCATTTCAAGTGTTATATAGTGTATTTAGTAATGGTAGTTTCAACTTCCCGGACAGGTTTTGGTGCGCTGCTGCCAATTGCCTGACTATCTAGGCAGGAAGGAAGAAGAGGGGCTTTCGCAGTTGGGGAATCTCATAACGTTCAATATTCTTCGTCAGGAAATCAGACGCCAAAATTAACTTTTTTTTTTCAGCTCTGCTGACGGCTGCAGGCGCCCAATTTTGATCCGTTGCAGAAGGAAAAAAGAAAGAAGAAAGGTTTCATTTAAACAGCTCGAAAAGCTCATTTATTTCGCTGGCGAAATCAATACATGGCGTAGTCAAAAAGTAAGATGTGACTTTGGGGAACCATCAACACGTTGCTGGAGCCCAAAGAGATAGGAATTGTCGAAGGGAAAACAAATCAATCATTTACTGTAGCATATACACTGGGATTATGGATGCTTCTAAGGCTTCTTCTAGCCCGGGGTGGTTCGGGGCTTCCTGAAGCAGCAGGACCCCGGCGGACCTTGATGGATGAAGGGCCAATTTAAACTTGCCGGAAATTCATCATCCATGCTCATCCCTCAAGCCCTTGTCATGGCCTAGGACCCGGCGAATTCGGCTCACCACAGGTGGCGCCACTGGCGATGTGGTTAGCGTGGCCCAAGGCTTATGCTTGGGTGGAGAAATAATGACCATCCACGAATCATTCTCTGCCAATGTTAATGAATTGCGTATGGTAGCTGCATTGCCTGGAGTGAAAACGGCCACGAAAGTGCTGAAAATGTAGTGGCAAGGATACAGCGACAAATCTTGTTTATACTCGCCAGGGGCGGATCCTGAAAATGACAGGTGGGATGCCAGATATGACAGGATGACCTGGGGAAAGAAGTATCCCAAGTACGGTCAATCTGGAAATGCCCATAAATCTATACTACCATTAAAAATGCTTGTGCGTGTAGAGTGTGTACATGTGTGTGAAAATAGCTGTAGGTCTTTTAGAGCTTAAGTTAATTTTCAATGTGAAACGATTGGTGTGTTACCCAAAAGGATGCCCACTATGCAAACATAACACATTTTTGCTTCAAATTTTTATTATACATGTAATTGCTGAATTATTTTTCCGTATAGTATCGGTTGTCCACTAGGATCTGAGCTATATATGTCCCGTATATTCAGAAGATGGTCATCGGCGGGGCGGTTGCATTGCTGAGTACTGTCAATAAAGACCATTATAATTAGATTATTTTTCCAAATAGACGCCATACTGTTCCATAAATAAACATCACTGGTTGGTCTTTTGCAGTTTATTGGCTTTTTTAAACTAGAATAATGGTTTGAATAATTTGATAATTGATTTGAAATATATTTAAAAAAACGTTCTTCAGAGACGTTATTTTTTAATAAAATGATAATGTTCAATTAACTATTAATCAGAACTTTCAAAAGTCGACTATCCTAAAAAGACGTCATTGATAAAAAATGTTAACGGTTCATTTAGGAAAAAATGACACCAGTTTTTGATACATATTCCTGTTTAAAATGACTTGCTTTTTGTCGAAATAAATTAAGTGACACTATTAGCCTTTTGTGCTAAATGTAATAGAAAAAGGATAGGGATGCCAAACTTTGGACATTAAAATGCTTCGAATGAACGTCCTTTACGAATGGTGCTAAACGTCCTTAGAAAATAAATGTGAAAATATTTCGATTGCTTGAATCATTATTAATTATTTGAACACGGTATAAACACATTCAATAGATGTTGAATAACGTTTAAGTAGATCTTTGTCAATGGACAAATCTGGGATATTTTTATTTTGTCAATAAATCAGGATATGGCGTGTAGAGGGATTTGGATCTTGTGGCATTGTCAGCAAATATTGATATTGGATGAGTTAAAAATACCTTCATATCAAAATTAAATATTGACAAACGAGATTGGGTATGTCCTGACGCTGTAACACATTCGTAAATATTGTGTTTGTCGAACTACTCTAGTAATTATTGCTCGAGGGGTTACCAGAGCTACCTCAAGTTGTCATGGCATGGATGCGAAATTCCTGACAATTCCGGTCACTTAGCGTCACGCCTGTTTCTGGTATAAATCATACCTGTAATATTGTTGCAAAAACGAAATATTGAGCGTGCAACACAGGTATTGGCACCGATGGTGTTATTGGCAACATGAACATTGTATTGTTAGTGTAAGAGAGTCTATAAGGTGGAGTTATTGGATAAATATGAGTATATGAGTAGGGGGTTGCCAGTTGCATTCAATTCACGCCAGCACGGGATTATAGGGCAAGGGACAGGAAATGCGAAACCCGATAAATTGTTGGCAGATTAGGTTAAGCCCCGGCCAGGGGGCGGCCCCGAATTAAAAACCAATAGCCTTAAAATAAATGAGATCCTTCGGATTTGTTAGGGAAGTGGAAGCCCAATTTGGGTAGCGTTGGAAAATCGATTGCTCCTCTCGGATTTAAATTGAATTTCAGCCGAAGTCGTGTTTTTCATGGAAATTTGGGCAGATTGGAACGATTCAATTGGGCGTATGGCTTCCGAATGGGAATGGGGAATTTTCTCGAGTGGAAATAGAACTCCAGTGTCTGACGTCACAAGCATGGTGTCATGTAACCAATCATCGCTTCCAACTAGATTATAATGTTGTTGTTAATAAGTTGCCAAGTTTTATCACGAATAATGAATTAATCGCAAACTTAGGGTCCAGATAAATAGTCAGTTTTCCAAGGCAGGACAAGTTCATAAACTTGAATGACTTGAATGCTATTTATGCAAACGGATTGGAAACGTGTTTGTTTATTTTTATAGCATTGTCGAAGGGAAACAAAAAATACGTGTTGTGTGAATCACCATTTGAAGCTAATTCGCCAATATTAGCCAATTAGCATTTTCAATGCAATGGTTTTATTTATGCTATCTATTCAAACAATCGATTTAAATTTGAAACTCGGTAAATACAAATTGAAAATAGACGCAAAAGTTATGAAGAACCAAAACGAGTATGCATTTGTGCGACATTGCTGTATATTAATATCACAACATTACAAAACGTGATTTGCAAATTATTGTAAGCGACACATTTTACTAGCGTTGTTTGTACAGATCCGGAAAGTATGTTTAATTCATCCTACGTGCCCATGAGAAATCATCAAAATTGTCAAAAGCTTTGTTTTATGACGTCCTTAATAGGGATGTTTTACATGCAGGTACTAGTAAATAATACTAATTAATTACAGGAGAGACTTGTTAGCCCTGTTCAATCATTTAAGCTCATTTGTTTTGAACAATTATGCTTAAAATATTTCTGAGCGAAGGTATTTTTTTGTGGAAAACAATCTTAAATGTCCTATTTCAACCGTTTCTTATTTTTAAATATTTTTGGCGTTAGGAAAAAAAGCACTAGCTGGAATGTTTAAACAAGGTCATCAGGAACAATATATTTTACGTGTATTTTTCTTTACTTGTTTGGAAGCCAAATTTTAAAAGTAAATCACTAATAAGGCATTTATACTGTAGCATACTTTATTTACGATTTCTTTTGAATAATTAGATCACCCATGTTTAATTTCGGTTCACGTTTATTCTTAAACAAAATGTTTAGGTTTATCAATAATTAAGGAAGCTCCGTTGGCGGAATGTTGTTCTGAAAAATGTGTTCGAACTTAATGGATTTTAGGTATATGTTTCTTATAAAATTCATTTTCAAACATTTTAGAAAAATGACTGGCTTAAGCCCGATTTTGTAAAAGGCTGACTCACCAATAACGTATTTAAGTGCACTTTACTTATGATTTTTTTTTCTGACAAAATGTATCCTAAATAATGGGATTCTGCGCTCTCTGTGACCCACTTCTAAAAAATCCAAAGTATGGCTTCGTCAAACACGCTTGCCGAAGCTGACCCCGTTCACAGACACCTTTCAGAAACCGGACTATTGTCTTTACAGAAACCCATTAAAGAACCCTTGCTTCGTCACGTACTTTATGGGCAGCCCTCGTAAGCTACTGATATTCTCGTTTTGAGCGGTTAAGGTGATTTCGGGAGCAACGGGTCATTTTTCTCGCCTTGTCCTTTATTCCGTATTAAATGGGATAATAAATAGTATTCCGAGAGATTAAGCATCTCGTTCCATAATGCCTCTGGACACCAGTTCCTGAAGAAGAAGAAGGGTAAAAAAATAGCTTTTTATCCTCTTCGCTATTATCATTGGTGTTGGAGCGTCGAGGTTTGGGGTTGTTGCAACTGGCGATTATGGCAGTTCCACTTCGCAGTTTCCTGTCACAACTCGACCATCCATCTTTCGTTCGCTTGTCCTTCATCTTTCCATCATCAGCGGCAGTGGCAAGCCCTTAATTCCTGTTTCATTGTTGCCCTAGGAATGACGACGTAGGAGGGGCCGCCCCTTGGGCCTGTGGGGGTGGGGAGGTGGGAGAAGAGGGCGTTTGGTCGTGACGTCACTGACACTCATGATGATGGATGAGCAGGGCCTAGGGGCGACGCCAATTGGCTGGCTGCGCCGTGAAAACACGCGTTTTCAATGCCAGTTATTAATGGAGAAATTCTGGGGTAAATAATGATTAGCCTGATCAAGCTTAAGAGGAAAAAATCGCTGCCGACTAACAATACCCCGGGGAAAATCCCTCGCGAGGTTATAGATTTTCGCAGCTTCTGGAGGCTTGATACCCGATATATTCCTCCAGTTGGTAGCATAAAAACATAAAACAGTGTTGTGCTAGTGAAACTCAAAAGCACTTTAAGGAAGGTTTTTTCATTCACCAAGGGTCGGGTTTATACTCACTTTTATGAAATACTTTTATGAAACTTTTTTCGCCATCTTATGCGGATGAATATGATGATATTGGAATATGCGAACTCATCTCTTGCCTGATTTTGTTGTTGGGGTTTTTAACTGACATTCAGTTAAAATTGATATACGAGCGTCAGTACATTATTAATTAATTAATTATATCACTTAACATGGAAACAGGACACCTGGTTTAGTCATTTTCCCTTGTCAAAATGTCAAACGTTTAACCGATTTGGGACGTCCAATTCAAACGATAATGGACTAAGGCGAATGCTGGGGTCCTTTTCGGATGGCCCCTTTATGTTTGGTCATTAATATCATTCCTGAAGTATATTTCTATTGGCTTAATGCAATTATTTTCAACTGCGTTCCAAAGTTGAAAGTAGCGCAAAAAATAATAGTTATAGCATTGAGTTGAATGATTTGCACATATTCAATTATCATATTTTGCCAATAAAATCCTCTCAAAACCAAACAAGCTTAGCGCAAGTTCACGCCCGAGTCGCCAGTGGCAGGTTTATATGCTTTGTAATTTATGGCAATTTAATAGTGCAGCCTCTATAGCTTATCGTTTTGTTGGCCACAACGAAGCCACCACAAACCTCGGTTGACGTCATCAGGTCACCTCATCATATTGCGGCTGCGCAAAGAAACGAAGTGCATTAGACAAATTATTTACTGGAAACAACCCCTGAAAGGGGGCAATCACTGTGAGCGTAGATGTCATTATAGATTGCGTATTTCAAGGCGATTTTAATTAAACCAACTCATGGAGGGGTGGCAATTTTGATGGCGAAGCCTGAAATGCTTTTTACAGAAATTTACCGAGTATTTTTTTCCTTTACTGTTGTTAATATTATTACAATAGTTATGCAATAAACATTTTCGAGCAAAGAAACTGGCAAAGGTGCTAAAATGTATTTAATTCAGCAAGAAGATTTCAATTTGAAATCGGAAAAGCTCGTTTTGTAAACAATTTATTTATCTTTATGATTGACCAAATTTAGCTTAAATTCCGCATAAATTTCTCAGATGGAAAGCTTAAACACAATTGTGAATAATTTGCATTTTCAGGAGCATCTGCATGCCTTCACCTCTGTAACTATAAAAGAGTTTCTGCAGGGAATACGATGTTCTGATATTAAAGTGTTGCATTGATAATGTTTTGCATAATTTGTTTGGAAGAGGAATTTCAGTCAATTTAGGCGCATTTGAAAGGGCTTAAAAATTTAAAATTGGTTTCCATTTTAAATTGGTTATCTACACGCTGAATAAAATACATTTATTAATCATTTTAAAAACATTTTTCAAAAATGCTTTTCTTTCTTCTTTTATATATTTTTCTTGCTTTGGAGCCTTTGGGGAGCTCAGGTTTTATTTCCTCATCGTCGACAGTAAAATCAAATCCGAGGGGTAAATTAGGTCGAAAGCGCATATGAACGACCACGCATTAGATTTAATAAGCTTAAACAGGAAATTTCTGGCTGGATATCGTCACGGGAACGAAATTTTTGCTACGATTTGTTCATTGATTAATTTATCGCGGTTACCATGACGCTGCTGCTGGAAGCTGCTCTGCTTGATTTGGGTTTGCTAGGCCTACTGCCATCGTCAAATGAGCTTTTAGGAAACAAATTTAGCGTCCCCCTCGGTGCCCCGATTGCGAATTATACAGTTGACCGGCACTGGCTTGGCAAACCCGTTCTTGGATCAATGGAATGGAAAACGAACTTCTGGAAACGACGTTTATGCCAAATTCATCAGAAAGGTCAGGTGGTCAGTGATGTGCTGGAAATCGATGCAGTGTTTTCAGCGATACAACGGTGTTTTGGAAGTACTTTTATGATCAAATAAATACCTGCTCTTGAGCTACGCCCATCAAAGTGCCCGCTATGGACATATCGGAATACATGTAATCGCTTTATGCTAAAGGAAATTAATTAAAGGGTACACGGTGATAATATTTCCTTAAAAGAAACATTTCGTCCCTCATGTGTATTCGAAGGCTTTACTACTTTAAGAAGTTCCCCTTTTTAGATTTTGTATTGCTGTTATCTTAATTGAAGTTTAAAGGATGAGGACCAGCTTTCTTTTCGTTTTGTATCATGTCGTTCACTTGGGTCAGAGTTATTTTTAGAATTTGAAAATATTCCGCTTATTTTTTTAAACTAAATAAACTTTTAAGAAAGCCTCCGAAAAAGGGGTTTGTCTCAATGAAACCTCTGAATATGGACATATGATGTTATACAACGTTTGTTTTAAGTTTATTTATATTTTTATAAATAAGCAAGACATTCAAGTTATGAAAAATAACTCAGACCTTAGTGGACAACCAGTTCTGCACTGGAAAAATAACCTACAATACCTACAGCGATTATATGTGCTGTAGGTATTTGAGGAATTTGAAATGTGTAGTTTTTGTACATCCTTTCTGGTGAGCCTTCATAGATTTGTGTAACCATTAGCGTAGTCTCATGTGCATAAACACTCCTTACTCAATTCGCACGATAATAGACTTGTGGGGATATTATAGGAAGTCTATTATGGATTGCTCCTAATTTCATTTTTACAATAAAATCGTCACATTACGGACATGTAGCTGGATTTCATTTCACCCCAAAACAAGTTTCACTTTAGAATTTTCAGCCGCCAACAATCGAATTAATGACGGTGAATTTGCAATTTAAATGAAATCAGAACAGCATTAATCTCAATTAGGTGAATACAGAAAGAAGGAACAAAGGCAGTTGCGCTACATCGGAAATGCAAATCCTAGCCGTAATTAAATTTCGACGACCTAAGCTAATACTCGATTCATTTTGAACTGACCCAAAATGTAGCATTGATTTTAAACAAATGGTGCCTGCGTCTGACTGTCCATTAACCACACTAAATTGAGCGGATGTAAAAAATTGGGTTTCTCAATCTAATCCATTGAAAGCAATGTAGCGGAAATTTGGCTCGAAAAGGGCGCAATGCATCCAGCGAGGAATGTTATGCAACCGCTTTTATTGATGATGATAAAGGTGCAAAACCTGTGCATTCTATCAAAATTTCCTTCTAGGGGGCGTCCATAAAATAGATTCTATTGTACAAACTTCGAAGTCCGAAATTGGAGGGAGGGTTTGTGAACCCCAACCCTTCCTCCAATTTCGGACGCCTTTATGCACGGCCTCCTAGTCCAAAGGGAATTACTGCAGAGAATAAAATAAGCTGAATTTATGGAGACTAATTATGTGCTGCAAAAGATTACCTAATTGTGACGAATTCGCACCTATTGTTGATAAACCATTTTGAGCTTCATGGAGCAAAATGAACAAGATATGAAAAGATATGAATCAATCTAAACGATTAGCCAAAACTGCCGTATCCGCTTAGCAAATTGAATCGACATGAAAAGCCAGTTCTAATTCAATAAAGCTAATACCAAGGGATGCAGTGAATTTGCATTGAAAAGGAAATTAGACAAGCATTGCAATTGACCGGTGGACAACCAAGAAATCCCTTACATAGCGACATTTTACACAAAATCAGTAATGGGTATGAATTACTGGAGCGTATTTATTATTTCGTTCCTCTTATACAAATTGGAATCAGGAATGGCTTTTGATTATAATTTTTATTTCTGTACATTGAAGGCGTTTAGTGTCACTGCTGATTCGGTTAATCGTGGAATTTGAAATCTGGAATCTGAATTTTGAAAACAACCCAAAAGAGTAAACAAATACGTTTGACTAACATAATTGTATATTTTATTTTTGACGTCAGCATCCCTGGGGTGGACAGACATTATAAACGCAGACAATAATATGTTATGTTGTTCTTTTCTTTCCCCGAATGTTTTTCCTGAATTTCATAAATTTTTCCTTTAATTGTAATATTTAAATGCATGTGTATACTTTTATTCCCTTATGGCAGTTCTGCTAGAATCGTATA
Organism: Rossiulus vilnensis; assembly: GCA_034700785.1. Taxonomy (NCBI): domain Eukaryota; kingdom Metazoa; phylum Arthropoda; class Diplopoda; order Julida; family Julidae; genus Rossiulus; species Rossiulus vilnensis. The sequence goes on from JAQIXS010002341.1 coordinate 16,347, forward strand.
CCATGAAATAATGCGACTGTTTTCATCCCTCATAAATTTAGACATTTCTCATTCCATCCAAGTGACAGTTTCTGAATTTGTGAATGCACCATTGGTAAAGGTTCGTGACTCTTGAAATGGTGCAATATCTCAGCCGAGCAAGATACTAGGCTGCGTTTATACCCTATCGATTGGAAATGGATTTCACTCCACTACGCCTTTTTGGTTTTAATTTCCAAAGATATTCGTCGTGTTTTTTTGAGATGACAACATCTCTAATTGAGTTGAGAAGACCATGGGGGTAGGCCTAGTTATCTTTTATGTTATTTCTTGCTGCAAAGCCTTTACAAATACCTCTCTAATCCATCGTTGGTCCTACCAGGGACTGCGCTGATAAATTACGAAACTTTTCTGGATGACATTTAGAAAGTCAAACATAATAATTCTTCATCTTATCTATTCGTAAGTGGATTTTCTTTTCAAGCTAAATTTGGATCGACCCCCACCTTACTTCAGATAGGGGCTCTCAGCTCTCTAACAGGAAATAGTACTTTTAAGGCCCTCGCGTATTCAACGTTGTTATTGATGAAAATCGCATTTTCCATTTCTCTTCATCATCTTTTCTATGGATCCCGATGCAATAATGACGTCACGCTACTTTTACAGGTTCTCCTTTCCGTCAATACGTTCGTGAATAATAAATTGGTAGTTGTTTAACATGACGAAAAAATGATTGAAAATGATGTCAAAGGGCTTACTATTCCAAAACCCTTTGAAGGATTTAACAAATTTGAACATTCTCTCATCCACAAAAAGTACATGTTATTGCTTTTGAAACTTTTGTTTTGCAAGCCTGCAAGTTGAAATAAATTGTATTAAGCCCTCCCATCGCAATAAAGAATGTCATATATAATTTAACTAATTTTATAATTCACGAATGTATTTTAACAGGATGCTATTGCAATTTCATTTTGAATATACGCTGTGATGAAAATCAGAGCATCCTATATTTCACATGGCCCAGATAAAAGATTGTATACACTCATACATCGCTATACAGTCTCGCTATACGATCAAAAATAATGAAATCTGGTGTTTTCTAACACATTTTGTAGGCGTTCAGAGGCGTGTGCTCTTGAACATCTTGTGAATTTGTCATTTGAGAGCTAAGGCCAGTGACACCAATCTTCAGTTTATTTAAAAATGTTGTTATAAGTATTTTAATTTTTCAATTTTTATTTGCTACCTCAAAACTATGTAATGCAATATTAGTTTGAATTTTTAATTTAAATTTAAACATTTTTAAATAACAACTTAAGTGATTTTTTTTTTAATTCATGAAATTTGGAACGTATCCTGTATAAATTATATAGGTTTGTATGTAACATGTTTGGTTATACAACATTTCATTTTACGGTCGTAAAGCGAGGTAAAAGTGTATTAGCAACAGTTAACGTTCCAAATAATGTTCGATATGCATGCTATTTATAAAAAAAAATTTTAAACACCCGCGTGCATTTACTTGTAGTGTGGGATTTAGGTTCACAATATTCCATGAACATGTACAGTGGCGCCATCTTACGGTTATATGCAGTAGCACAAACAGAACACTTGACATGTGATACGTGCCGGAAGCCCTTTTTTTTCTGCATCGCATTTTTAGAGTTGTAGGCAAATTCTCCCAGCTCGAACAATGCAATATATTTCTTGTAGTGAGTAGGGGAAATCCTTCAATAAAACGTGTATTTCCCTCGCCGTGCTCTGCCATGCATAAAATAAACAAAAAATGGATAAGAAGGCGCAAAATGGAACAATTTTCTACAAATTCAATTCCAAGTTTTTCCAGCTTTCAATAATGGCAATCCCAATCTCCCAGGCTGGAAATAAAATCGAGGCCCGCGTCGCAGCCCAGGGTAAAAAAATGCCATTTTTAGTCGTTTTTTCTCCAAGTGATGGACACGAGGAATGCTTATCATTTTTGTTCTTCGTCCAATCAGTATTGCATTTCAGACGTAAGCTTCCACCAAAAGGCCATCCAGGGGACCCGAATTGCATTTTGGTGCTGGCTTATGGCTCTTTGCGGCTTCGGTCTTTGAATTAAGCTGGAAACCAAATGCAATTCCGCCAATAAAATAAGTCTGTAATGCAACGACGGGAAAAGAAGATAAAAATTGACCTTTGACACGCATCGTAATATTGGTTTTCAATGAAATTTTTCACAAAGTTGCAACTGTCAGCGCTTAATCTTTCGTCTGACTTTGTCTCTGTTTGCGCCACAGTGGCGCCACCGGCGAAAACTTCGAGGGGAAAACATCATACATGTATGACGTCATACAGACTTCGAATAAAAGAATAATATACAATAAAACATGGCAAGTTGACCACCTATCTATGCTGATTTTTAAGGTCCCTTAAAAATCATATGTAATTTATTTTTATGTTGACCACCTGCCTATCTTGACATTGGAGGTACCGTCTTACTAATGCAACTCGCTGTATGTTGACCGCTATAAGGTTATTTGTGCATACTTTCACTTTTTAAGTACGTGTATTCAGCTAAGTAAATGCGTCCAGGCGCATAAATATACTTTGTGGAGGAACTGCGTCTATGGGGAAATTCCCTTTTAAGTGCACAGTGAGTAACCATGCTGAGCTGTTAATTATTTCAATAACTTTGATTTTCAGAATGTATTTTTTTTCATGCTATGATTTCAAATAATCTATTGGTAAGTTTAACACTGCACCATATGATTAGTGCGTAAGTGAAATTGAAAAATGTTGACACAGCACATTTTTGAAACTACAAGATATTGTAAAAATTAATTTTATGTGCATGTAATTTTAGTTTGTAGCATTAGCAAAGTCAAATTGGAAAAAGTAAACATCTTATCAGTCTGCATGTTATTGTGTTGTTCAAGTGAATAGACGACTAGGCCTACGCATGATCCCAGATGATGTCACGGATGTGGGTCAAGGATTAAGTGTGATGTTTCTACTCCACTGCTGCAACTGTTATAAAATGGAGTGGATGTCGCTACTGTCGATTTGGGTATTCGCAGCTTTTTCGCACCAAGTCCTAATGAGAATCGATGGTTCTTTTGTTTTTCATTTATCCATTTCGTTCATTGGCCACGACCCAAGAAAACGCAATCTTTGTTTTGCACTTGATCTTGGACAATGCAATCTCGTCGGTAATTGTTACAAATTGCTAGACTCTTTCTTTGCGTCAACTTCGTTTAATCTTCATTTATTCAATTCGGCAGGCCACCCTTCCTGTTTTAATACGCTGGACATTTATCAGTAAATGATTTCATGATTGGTTGCGCAACTCAATTTCAATTTTTTGTTGATCAAAGAACTTTTTATCACTAAATAAAATCGTTCACTCTTTGAAAAAAAAATCTTCACTAATGTCGAAAACAATGTAATGAACCGTTATCTTTAATTGTTTGAATCCATCTGTCTAGTGGCAATACTCTACAGTGTCCATACTCCAGGCACTGGTTAATTACTGCTAATCAGTGATTAAATAAGCACACATTATATATCATGTAATGCATCGATGATATGGGATATACAAGTGAGTCAACAGTTTGCAAATGTGCCCCAGTAGTCCGGGTTGTAAGATGCAAAATATTACATAAACATTTCTAACAATTCCAAGCTCCGTTGTTTGGCACCAAGTCTTATGAGCGCTTATGGATATTATTTAAGTGCCATCATTAAAATGCATAAGGAACGAGGCATGATTCTGCCATTATTTCCAATTACTGATTGGTAATGCCTTCTTTTAAAAAGAAGAGAAAAACAGTTATGACGGATAACTTTTTTAACTGCTTTACAGTATGTTTTGCCAAGTCATTTTATTTATTTTTTAAAATGTTGCCAACATGACCTTCGCAATATATTCATGGCTTGGAAATGAGCTGCGTTTTGCATGGCTACAACTATTCGTACTTTAAAAAATCAACAAAATGAAAATGATGATTAAATTTATGTTTATATACAGGCTAATATACAGTATGTACATGCATACTCTATTTCCGTACCATTTTTCCAGGAACAGTTCTCTAAAATATGTTTACTTTAATTAGAGATATCTTCTTTATTATCGGTAATTCACTCTATTTTAATAAAAATCCTTTCCTCTCAAGATATATGAAATTTTATAAATCCATCAATGAATGCTTTTTTATGCAAAAAAAACAATTTTGAAAAGCTTGCAATTAAATTTGAAGCAGCATACACCAACAAAATTTGATCTACGAATATTTTTAATAAAATATGCGAATCATATATTTAATATATTTCTCGAACAGCTAAGATATGCATGTATATCCAAGCATCACATGAAACCGTTCCTTTTTTTACCTTCACTAATTAAATTTTTGATTAATCCTCATCATTTCAAACATAAATCTTATCCTTTTCAAGATATATATGAAATTATCAAAATCTATCAGTGGATGTTTTTTTATCCGAAAAATCAGTAATTTTAAAATGTGCGAGTAAAATCAGTGCAAACACCAACAAAACTGAATCATAAAATACTAATATTTAAAAAAACACTAAACAAAAAAACATGCTAATCTTGTAATGTAACGCTCGTATTTGTTAAAAAGTTAAAATACAGGTCCAAGCATTTAGCTTCACCTATTAAATATTTCATTTAAAAAATTCGATTCAACCAAAAAATCTAGTAGTACCTTATGGCTAATTCATCTCCTTGAGTACCATAGGTCCTAGTTTGTTCATGCCCTTACAAGGAAACAGCTTTTAAGCTATTTGAAATGTCGGTTTGGCAGTGATGCTGATGACCTCTCCCATCCTCCTCCTTTCAGACGAAGTGCCAATGCCTTATATGTATTGACCCCCAACACATGACATTCTTTGCTGACAATGACTTGCTGAGATCCGTTGACTGATTTGACTACAAGTCAGACATCTCATTTTGACTCTGCTCAACGCTCGGAGATTCAGCTGAAACATGTCGTTATTATTGGCACCAATTGTCGGTTTTAATATTTGTCAACTGTTTCATCTAACAATGTACCCCTTCTTCTTTTGTCTTTCATCCATTGTTCTTTTTTCAAGCTGTCTCCAAATTAGCACTTGGTGCATATATGACCCCTTTTATCGGACTCAGTTGATTCGGAACGTCTTAGCGCCGTTGCTTAGTCCCTCGGATGCGGAAATTAAATTACCGACTTAATTAGACGACACGCGAGTACTAATTATCAAAATGCCTGGATGCAAATGCGAATGTAGCGCAATACGGCTGCTCTCTCGTTGTTATTCATGCCAGTGTGCCGAACGTCTAAGTTTCAAAAAAGGGAACCCTGCGTGCGTCAAATGTACATTAATGTCCTTATTATAATATCAAGTAAATTAATTCTCGACCTCGAGGCTGGCAATGCGCAAGATTTAATTAGGTTCGGTGGTTATTACCTTTGCTGTAGTTGCCTCCAAAGATTTTTTTTCGTTTGTTTTGAGAAGGTCTTAGAACACCATTCTGAAAGTGGCGCTTTGTGAAATTTGTTTTCCTTCCCTGTGTGGGGTTCTTTTCTCCCCGTTTCTCTGCAGTTTCCAAAAAGTTTTCTCACTTGAAAACAAGGAAAATCTCCAATATTTTCACGAATGAAGTTTGGGATTTTAACCGAGATTATTCATTCAAAACGAGAATGATCTTCTCAAATGTTTATGAAAGCAAGTTATAAAATTAGATAATAAGTTCATCAAGCAGGTGGAGTGGATAATATCAAGGCAAGACTCATTATTATTACGCTTCCTTTTTTATTCGTATTTTTAATATGAAACAGGGTTATTAACATGCAATGTCTTTATTAAGTTAAAATACATCAGACAAGCTAAATAAACAAAGCCATTATGGAATATTATATTATTTGATGAAACAGTCGTGGAATAATTAACTAGATGTACATGTATAATATCGATGAGCAGTTGCAGATAGTGTTTACATATTTCAAATGCACCTGAATTGACTATTGTACATAAAATGCCTCGTGCTTCGAATAAATTATGCAAAACATTATCATTGCAAATCTTTAATCTTATTCCCTTCGCATTCCCTACACAAACGTTTTATAGTAAAAGGCATTCAGATGTCCCACAAAATGCAAGTGGTTTGCTGTTTTAAGGCTTTTCACCTGAGAAATTGACGAGGAATTTTAGTCAAGCTAGGCGCATTTGTAAGAACAATAAATTATAAATTGTTCTACATGTACGTGTATATAACTAACGGAAGATAAGGATGGGGAGGAGGAAGGAAGAAATTCGAGTATGTTATTATCGTTCTTTGTGGACGACCCTCAAGTCGTCGATTCGATTTGGCCTCCTATTCGCTTAATTAACAAATTAAAACCGGTTTTAATCCGTGTAAATTTCGTGTTAAACAACAGATGTGCAATTCGCATTTCGTTCGCCAGGTGTCGCCCCACCACCCTTTTCGCGACCTCGGTTAACCTTTCCGATGTCAATTTAAGACGTGACTAAGCTGTGGATTTTGTGCGCCACTAAATTTAACGTTTATTATCTCGGAAATTGTCGTTTGAAATTACATCCGGGACGTGTGTGTGGATGGCGGAGGCCCCTTGCGAAGAGACTGAGGGACCTTAGGCCTACATGTCAGTGCTCGTTGAGGAAATTAACGATCCCGATCTTTTAATTGAAGTTCATATAAATTGCTAAATTACTCAATGCCTCGCCCATTTTCCTTGTTTTCTCCTTCTTAATGAAGGTCCACTTTATTGACCATCGTTAATAATGGGAGAGCGTGTCATCCTTTATGATGTCACCATGTGGCGCTTAAAGCATGTCCTTATACAGTAACTGTACTTGGCCGGTTGAAATGATGGGGTAGCATCATTTCTTCATATAGGGAGTTCCTCTTTTTCAAAAACATTTAGCGTTCCTTTGTATTTGCATATGCCATTTTTGTATTTTTATTGGGGCATTAATCTACTTTACGTCATTTTCTATAAACGGAAAAAAAAGATGTAAAGGTTGATGACAGTAATAAACGTGAATAGAAAGTAAACCACAAGCGCGGAAACGATAT
>JAQIXS010002342.1:0-23402 GCA_034700785.1 Rossiulus vilnensis
ATAACGGCCACCTCCAAATAACGGACAAAAGGTCCGGTCCCGCGAGTGTCCGGTATTCGGAGGTTTCACTGTACATTCTTTGTGGCTAAGCTAAAAGCATGCCCACAATGCAAAAGAACTAACTACTCACGCATTTTTTCTCCAAATACTTATTGTAGTATAATTGAGAAATATTTTTTCCCAGTAAAGAATTGGTCATCAGGCTCCAGTTTTGGTTTATAATGTCAAAACGCTCTATTAACTGATAAAAAATTAAATAAATTTTCAAAAAATTGTTGCGTGCCCCTAAACTGAGGCTTCCCTGCCAGGCAACCACGTTTTGAATTATAAGCCAAAGCTAAAACCTTAGTGGACGACCAATTCTAACCTGGGGTAAATAAACTTGGCAATTAAAATAAGCATTTGAAGTAAAAATGTGCAGTACATTTTTGCATGGTGGGACGTGGAACCCGGAAAGACGGTCATCTGGCAGAAGGCGTCACGGGCAGCCTGTCAATACGCTTTCAGTTAGGACTAAGTCAAATGCTGCATACTCTAGAAACGTGAAGGGCACTAAGGGACATAAGTTAGACGCCCAGCTTCTCAAATTCACTGTCACAACAAATCCAATTGTCAGACGGATTAGCGAACAAAAGGCTGCCACAATGCATTGTCTCACGGCAAACACGTTCAGAAGCCCCGAATTTGCATAGATTTTAGACGCGCGTTTGACCAGGTGGGGACCAGGCTTCTCGGAGACCATGGGGTGGGGGTTCCTGTTCCATAGCGATTCAAGCCCAGTTAACGCTATTAAACGCCTCTGTAAACGGAATGAAAAGGGTGCAGATCCACAGCGTCAGCCATTGGAATAAATCGCGAAGACGCTGTCGTTTATTGTCTAATTAACCACTGGCGAGTGTTTCCATATCCCAGGCGTATTGTTAAGGCCCATTAAACGGGGGGAACCAACACAGAAGCACAAAAACTGCATACCATCGACCGTGATTTAGAGCTAGTTAAACATCGGTGAATTGAGCATGAATCAAGGAGTTGGCATGATCTTCCGACACGTCGACCATATATCGAGCAGCGGGGGACGGACGAAGGAACGAACGGAGCTGCAGAGGCTGCGACCGCCGCCAGGAATTCGAGACCAGCCGAGGTTTTCGGTGCATCGAAGACGAAAGGAGGGAAGAGGCAGATGGACGGAAAAGATACGTAAACAAAAAGCCGCCAGGTGGATTAATGCGACTATAAAACGGGCAAGGCCGCATTGATACGCTTGCGGACGGTCGTGAAGCAGGGGTGGTCAACCCGCTACTCGTACGGGCCTAAAGTGGACCACAACGTCCATGAAAATGATCTCAGTATAAGGGTAAAAACATGGCGCAGCATCGCGTTAACACCGCATCAGGCATCAAAATCAAACACGTGGTTGCCTATAAATACGCGCCTTGCATCAAGCATCGCATGAAGCATTGCCTTCAATTTAAGAATCAAACCAGTTAGTTTTTTTTCAAAACTCGATGCCTGTAATATGCGGCGATCTGATTAGTCGCTCATGCAAGGGCACGCCTCTCGACCCCGTCGCCCCGATGATATTGCTAAGTCGATGCCTGATGCGATGCTTGATGCTCCACTATGTGCACCCTGATGCTTCATGCAATGTCTGATGCGATGTCTGATGTGATGTTTGATGCGGTGCATGATGCACCATGTTTACCCTAAAATGTCGAGTTCAAAATCACGTCGTAGTCCATAACCTGGGATCGGAAACATTACATCTGTATATTGAAGACTTAGCTAAAAGCATACCTGCTATGCAATACAATTACAGTCAGACCTGGATAAGCGGGATGTCATGCGATCCTCCCAGAATCCCCACTTATAGAGGTTTCCCGCTTATCCGAGTTCCTAATTAAACAGGTCTCACTAAAAAGATTTAAGGGAACGTCTTTCCTTAATGTGAAGAAGTTGAAGGATTCGAAAGGAGAGCATGAATGATCTGCTGTTAACATCTTTCTTTCTTTTTCTCTAGGAAAAACATGAAAATACACGTAAATCAATAATAATTGTGACTTACGATGGGAGTTCCATGTCTCTATAAGCTTAGCGCCTTAAACCGTATTTGTAATGTACGTATACGAACACACACTGATAGCGGCGACGTTCGATTCGATTAGACGGTTTTAACATCTGCATTTTTCCGAAGACAACACACATTTTGTCTGCAGTTTATATGTAAAATCGGATAAAATCCGAGCGTGTTCAGGAGTATTCGGCGCACATTCGGACGACTGAATTTCTTGTTTAATTTCGTATATATGACATTTAATCTTTCTTAAAGAAGTAAAGTAGCTTATCCTTTCCACATTTACAAGTAGAAGCAAGGGAAAATTTATGCCATTTTATGAAGCAAAAAAAATCAGTTATATAGTTACAGTTGTTTGGTGAAACTTAGATATCCTACTTAGATATCCAGGTTCGACTGTACTCGTTTTCCCCAGTGTAGAATTGGTCGTCCACCAGGATTTCAGTATTGGAGAATTTGAAAATGTCACAAACGAGACATTTTGAAATGATTAACCAAATCTAAAACCCTAGTAGGAAAATACATGTAAATTATGCAATTATTGGTTATTTGAAGCAAATACTTAAACATAGTAGGCATACTTTTGGTTCTGCCTTAACCTCTACATTTTAAGAACATTGGCTACTCTATTCATCCTGTGTCACATTAAAATATTACGTGAATGTGACATCCTTTTTGTCACATTTGTAATTGGATATCATCTCGTTCCATAAATGTACGTCTTTATTCCACCTTTTCCACCTCAAAAATCATTTGGGTCATGAAACTGATCTCATGTAAGTTTTAAAGTTGAACCAAAAATCAAGTTTTAACGTATATGACAACTAAAGTCACTTAAATGTATACACTCAGCTATTAATTATTTTCTTAAAAACTATAAACATGTAGGTATTAAAACTTACGTAATATAATTTGCATAGTTCAGAAGATTGGCGATCACAGGAAGGTCATTGTGTTTAATATAATAATATAATACATGTATAATAAAATAATCTCATAGACTTTTGTACAAGTGTACATGTACAATTTCACACAATAGGAAAGAGATAAAAAAGCAATAAAAATATCGAACTAGAGTTTAAACTAAGAATAACTTTATAATAATTATTAACAAATTCATTCGAATTTGAATTGTATTGTTTTAACTTAAACAATCAAAACATTCACGCTTTCGTTTTCTTAGCTTCAGGATATATGTCATAATGCAAATTTGTTCATCCGTGGTGCCATCATGAATTGAAACTTTATCCTTGTTTTTGAGGAATAGATGCATGGTTAGCTTGACAAAAGGAACGTTTAAGAAATAATTTGACAATTATTATCCCGAGTGAGTTAAACGAATATTGTCATGCATTGGTGAACAGACCAAACCTCAAAAATTAATTCAAAGCACTGCTTTGCTGTTTGATTTCTATACTTGACTATGAAAAATGGCATTCTCCTTTAGCTAATCACTGATTCCTTTACACTTGTCAGACCATTGTACGATATACATGTAATTATTATAAATAAAAAAGCTTTATTTATTGTTAAATGCATGGAATACCTGTTATTTATGCAACGTACAACACATGGATCATGCGCAGACCGCCAGCTCTTCCTATATAATTACGAGTAATCCTGTTTGTGGTAAAACATTCACAAGTAAAATAAGCTGTATTTCTGTGTAATATACTGAGCGATAACATCAAAGTCTTATGAAATGCCAAAATTAAATTTTATTTTCAAAAACCACTTTTTCATCCTGAATTTCACATTCCATAAACTCAAGTGTTATATATTATACCTATTAGCGCATATCCGGGTCTGTTAGGGTATAAAAAACTTAAACTCACTAGGCTTTTCCCCAACTTAAATTTCCATGAGGGTAGCGTAATTTCTAGCTATTATGCGTAAAACCAAGTCTTTACTCGATATAAATTCAGTCATTAAAATCAGCGAGCTTCATTATGACTTCATGTCCAGGATCTTTCAGAGTAAGACGTTATTACCGTGTCATGAAAATGATTACATTTTTAAATAAAGCAACGAAATTGCATTCGTGCAGCGCTGCGTTCAAGTTCAGTTAAGTCCATTCTCAGTTTGTTTGGATTTTTTGTCGTAATGAGAAAAAGTAACGAACGGTCAATATTCGTTAAAAATAAATCAAACTATAATTTCAATTAAATTGGGTCTTAATGCGCACAGGAGGCTCTAATATACGTCAAACATTTTCCAAAACGTTTATCAAAAATCCTGAAGTTGCTGTAAAACCCCTGGTGTGTTTCAGATATGCTGTCTTTGAAGGGGTTAACCCCGAGTTACAACTTTCCATAAACAATTGCAGTATAATATTATGAACTATTACAATGCTACATACACTAAAACCATCGAATTTTTTGGAAAAGCTTTTATTTGTCTCTTTCCAAATACCTTTAAAAACTCGTAGGCTATTGTAATGAACTGGTCAACATATGGACCGAGGATTGTACTGACACAGGATTTTAATTCCGTGAATTACACATGCACAAGTGAGAAAGTTACAAGTAGGGAGCCATCCACAAAGGATGTCTGGGTATTTCGACGGTTTTTTAGATCAACTGCCCCCCCCCCTTCCGCCAGTGTTTGGTTTTTACGCACCCCCACATGTCCCGTCCAGTTTTTAAAAAATGCTTAGGTATATCTACACAATTATCCTACCTGTTGTGGTAATTAATATCACAAATCTCGAATCAAATTCTGCAATGTTTTATTTTTAAGATTCCAATTAAAAAGGGAATTTCCCTTATTTACGGCCAAGCCCCCTTTATACCGTAGGAGTGCAAAATGAACTCTTCTACCTCTACATGAACAGTTACTGTTCAGGGGTGTATAGTATAAGTTTTGCAAGCAGCTAATACATTTAATCATCCATGACTTTACATGTTGAGACCAAGCTGGCCAACATACAGAGTAAATTACTTATTTTGGGTCATAGTCCAAGTGGTCAATGTACAACATACAGTGGTCAACATGTAAAGGTCGTGTTCCATTAAGTTAATATGGTGACTCTCCAGTCAGTAAAGTCCAGTCAGTGGAGGTTTTTATGTAATTTCATTTGGAGATCTTTGTAAAGATAAGTAAAAAGTTTAACGAATCAATCTACATGTAGACCTATTAAGAATGGTTAAAAACCTTTTTTCTTATGTGGACTTTTTATGCAAAATAAATAATGTTGGGATTAATGATAAATGATTTCCGTGACTAATATAGGAAACCCATAAAACTATATAGTTCGAAGCGTTAAAAGTCTGGTTATCAAACAGGTATCTAAGAAAACTTTAAAAAAATATCTTTATAATTTGATGCCTTATTTCTAATTAAAGACACATGACTACTATGTAATTTCAAGTAATTTTCATTAATATATCTAAAACGAGGTCACCTTTTTGATTTACGAAATACATAACGATTGGGATCAATGACCATCTCAGGAAAACTTTGATTAATTCACAATACATTTAATATACAACTGTATACTACCCACACACTAAATAATTATTGTTGAGCTATAGATACACAGAGTACGACAAATATTGATAAACGTAAAAAGGAACGAATATATTTGTTTTATGGTTACTAGGAAATTAAAATTTCTGATGTACAGAGCCTTTAAAATGCAATATTTCTTATAGCATAAGCAAATCATTCATTATGATTTGAAGCGCACAATTTAGCTCGTAAATAACGACCTTCTAACAATTGCAAACATATAATTTATTAAGTAGGTCTGGAATTGTCCAAAATGGAACACACGCTAATAAAATCAGCAAAACCTTCAACAAACACAATTTTATGTATGTTTCTTTACATTTTTTACTCTATATTTAATTTATTTTCGATATTCTTGTCAATTACTTTCATTCTGACTGCTATTCTAACCCATTGTATTATCCACCGTTAACCGAGAGTTCCTTCAGCCAAAACATGTCTTCAAATGTTGTACGATAGATTCAGCATACATACAAGTACATCCATATGCATCCAAATATTAAACACAAATCAATGCATTTATCCGCAAACGTTTGCACTTTCCTCGTTTTCTCTAGTACAGGTACAAAATATTTAATGCAATTTTTGTCGAAGGTCTATGACCCACGTTAAAAATCATCATTTGCCCATAACCGTGCTGTATTGACCAGGTAAAACGAGTAAACAAGGCTTGCGTTTAGCACTGCTCAACTGAAACGGAAAATTTGTCTGCACGATCTGATCAGCATGCCTAATCTCTCGTGAAAACTGCGATCTTCAACCTGCCGTTTTTGATTTTATTCTTATGGGAAACGAGCGTAGCATTCAAAATGACCATAGCGATGCAAATGGGAACTAATATTTTGCACATACACTGCAAAGCTACATGCGCCAGCACATGAGGGAAATTTGAGGTGGCAGGCAAGATTGAGAATTGAGAATATCAGTTTGGCGATGGCATAAAAACCTTCACCAAACTGATATTTTACAATGTGCATTTATTAATTTGTCAGAATTATAAATACAAAATTTACTCGACTTACATGTGTGTACTAACAATTAATAAGAGCTAAGTGAGCGTTATTAATTTAAGTCTTGAGTATTTTAAAACATGAGAAATGTACTAATATCTTAAAGAAGTCCATTACTCATAACAGGAGTAATCCTTTACACTTTAAAGATAAGAAAACAACAAAAAAATTAAGGGAGAAAAATTGAAAGATGCTTGCATGCTGGCATTTAGCTTGGACTAGGAAAGTAAACGTGGAATGCATTAAAAATTTGCCAACCGAAGATATTTTTGAGAAAGCTAAGGACATTTTTTTGTGAATTAAGCCAGTTTTTTTTTCACCTTCGGCAGTCGGCTGGACAACAATCTACGAGAAAAAAAAGCGGTTTTTTGTACAGGTTTGAAGGATATCAGAAAAGATAAATTGGGAAAGAATAAAGTGTTTCGACCTAGCACGCTTCACGAGCAAATAAAGCACAAAAGGAAGGAATTCAAACCAACAAAAAAGCAAGCCCATTTTTCAAAATGTAATCGCATCATACAGTACATTCTGACCCTTTAAAATGTCCTATTATTTATCTTGTCACCCTTTCCAAACCTAGCCTCCCATTTTCTTAACAATGTTTCTGGACTTAAGGAATAAAGTTGCGCATTCCAATATGTACTGTACAATCCTTGCATAAATATATTTCAGGAACTGTATGCCAATTTAAAGCTCCTTGGAATCTTTAAGAGCCAAAAGTTTGGCTTCACATCAGCTTTTATTTTAGCATGAAAAGTTAATCGTGAATAAAGCATTTCTGCAACAACAATTAATTTATGTACAGACAAAATTTCTATCCATTATTGAATCATAGAATGTAATTTTTCTATGGTGGCTTTTCCAAAATGGAAACTAAGGTAGATTGAATAACGTTCGGTTTAAAATCGTGCAAAAAAAACTGGCCTTGGTAAAGCAAAAAAGGATCAAATAATAACGAGAAATGGAAAACTACAAGACTAAAGTAAAATGGGCGCAAAAACGCATCATAAATTTCCTCCAATTGTATCCTGATTTATGGGAACAAGATGGGGTATCAAGTAGCTGCCTGCCTGGGTGCGCCCCCTGGCAAAGACTGATTTAGTGAGCAAACCAAGGGGTGACAGTCTGATAGCAAGCGGGCTTAAGACAGGTCATGTAGAAATTAAGCTGATAGGTTAGCACCAAGAAGTGCATGCTACTTGTTAGCTATTGATCAGAATTAACATCCTGGTGAATACAAAACAGATTGCACTGCCCATGGGCACTACATGAAAATCGGATTGGTGGTGTGGAGTGTGAAACCACATTGACACAGACACAAACACCCAATCAGTAAGAGTCCTATTTGAAAAGCTAATAATTACTTCATCTTCTGAATTATGGCTTACACTGTAGATGTGCATATGCGATGCTTTACTTCATTGCGCTCGTTGCAGAAAGTGCACTTAGATTTAATTAGGGGACAACAGGATGAGAAGAGCACACACCTACTCAATTATTCTATAGGTGCACTGTGTTATGTGCAATTATACAAACACGCATGCACGTACAAGCCTCACAGCATGAAGTTGCTTAAACTTCCTTTTCAATCAGCCAAAATTAGTTCTTTTTCGTAATCGCCGATTATCACCATATGTTACTTGTCCACCGTTATTTGTGTGGTTTAGTTAATGGTTTCGATTTCTTCCGGTTTAATTTCTCTCATTAAAACACATTTAAGAAATGCCCTTCATTTTGATTTAAAAGCACATTTTTTGTTAATACCAAGAGGGGTTTGTGATAATTTTCCGATTCCCTGATTATGTATATGCACTGCATTTTTAGGCAAAAATATCAGCAGCATTTCCCTAACACTGTAAAATGAGCAGCTTCTTAAAGTACACTTTTTTGAACGTTAATCTGTATATGCTACTGAATCATAGTTTCAATTATGTTCCATAACACTGAATTAGCTACCTTAAGATTGAGTTGAAATGATCAGTGCATTCGAGTATATAATTTCAGCCCATTATATGGAGTAAATCACGCCACCAAATTCACAATAAAAAAAGTCCGCTTCGAGGAAAAAATGGCCTCAAAATAGAAAATATTAGTACATGTGTATCTTAAACATGGCTTGATGAAAGATCAAGCAAATTCAGGTCAGAGTAACGTCATTACAAAATTTCTGCGGTTTTCTTGTCATAAAATTTTATTTCTCCCTATAGTTGCATGTTTCGTCGAAAAAACATGGAAAATAAATGAAGTAGTTAAGTATTGATAGGTCTTCAATAAAAGCAAAGTTTGAAATTGTCTAGTCGCACGATAAGGGCCTACCATTAGCAGGAAAATGGGTTATGAGGTACAAAATTTGAAACTAATATACTGTACAAGAAATACATGCACGAATAATGAACTATAGTAACGCCTACCTTTAGCAGAGTATCAAAGGTGTTTGCATCACCCACAGACATCACAGTTTGATAAACCTATAAAAAAAAACAATTCAATTAAGAACACGAAATAAATACGTTTTTGTCAGGCATAAGAGCATGCAAATGCAAACTGCCAATTCGTTTGACTATAAACTGATGATAGAAGCGACATTTGCCAAACGCAAATAGGAATGTCAAAATAGAACCCAGACAACAATGTAGGTTATATTATTCCTTTAACGATTGACAAAACAATTAATATCCAAAAGTTTTCTTAAGGGCATAGAAACGCGCTTGTGTGGAACCCTACAAATCAAAGTTTTAAGCCGAAAACAAATTAAGACATTTTTGAAAAACAGGTAACAAGATAAGCTCGTAAATATGCCTTATAGGCTACAAAATAATGTCGCAGTTCGCCAATGGATCTCATTCAAATTTATGAACACATAGTGATTTTACTAGTGAAGATCATATCTACAGCAGTCAAAAACACGAAGAATTAGCTGCTCTAGCACAGAAACTAATTACCCTTGACTAAATCTGCATATCACATTGCATATCGCGCCATCTGCAAACTGCAAAAGCAATGAAATAAAACTTCTCCCTTATTTCGACCTATATTACTTAAAGAGTGGTTTGCTTGGCCTAGGTTTGGCGGGGTGCTATTGACGCTGTGAAAACATTTTAATTCTAAAGCTACCTCACAAGGAATGACCGGCACCACCATTGAAAAATCTTCAAAAAGCTAAATTATGCCTTATTGAGAGCGCACAATTGTTACCCTATAAATAATCAACGATTTAGATAAAGATGACTATCAGCAAAAACGAATGGATTTGATCTAAATTTTGCGCTTTCATTTTTTTGAGATGCGGAGAAATTCGACTTGAAAAGGAAAGTTGCTAAAATAGAAGTCGCTAAGCTATTAGAAACATGAAAGGAGAGCAAATGTATTAAAGAATATTGAAAAGGGGGTTAAATTGTGCAGGGTCATTTGGGAACAAAATGTAGGTATGGGTCTAAATTGAAAGGATGCACTTTTCGGGGGGAAAATGGCAAATGAAAACGGATAAATACGCCGAGCAAAGCCCTAAATCGGCTTTTCTTTAATGTTAACAAACTTTATAAATTCCATTTAAAAATTGCCGATTATATAAGCTGGCATAAATGAAGCTATTGAAAAGACATTTCAAGTCGAAATCTATGCGCGAACATAATCACGCGCTGCATGCATGCTTAAAAAGTAATCTGATTTAAACTAATTATAAAAAGAAAATATGTAACTTAATGGCAACAGTTTTAGATTTCACTTTGGTCTTGTTCGCCGTTCCGACACAAGCTCTGCGATTAAGACAAATTAGAGACCCATTTTCCTTTTAAAAAAGCGTTTGGTTAAGATGAAGCGATAATGGGATGAGCTGCTCTTGCCTTTCACATACACGTTTCGAAAGAAATAATCTGATGACCAAAAGGATGGATTTAAGGTGGTTATCCTAAATAGAATTTACTATTACAAAGCAGACCGAGCAGTTTGTTTTCGACTTTAATTCCAGCTGGTGAAAAAACAGACAGAATCACAGTTATGTCCCGAAAATAATGTCATTTCCATCGCCGCGCCAATCAAATATAATCTTGGCTGTTTATCGAATTGTTGAAGATCGTTCTAAACGCTTAATGTTGTCAATCAGGCATATTTTTTCTTGGGCAATGACAAGTATGCAATTTCTAGTACACGTACACCTAATTTATCGAGTTTAATAAGAAAAAATTATGAAATTATCTTCAAGCGTCTTATAAATTCATGGTTGCGTAAATGATTCCTTAACTCAAGCCGAAAATGCATCTTGAATATGCATTTTCGGCTTGATGTTCCATCCTTAATTTGGGCAAACGTTCTATACAATCCAATAAAATTTGCCTGCTTTATAAAGATTGATGTATTTAATAGTCTTAATGGTATTCATTGCGGAAAGAGAATGATCTTTACACTTTTATGAAAAGCAAACATAGATGTATTTATATTCTGTATATAATCAAAAAGTACGGTCAACGTTTCGTCACATTTTACTAAAGTTAACTGCATTAAACATGCACAGTAACTTTCGATACATAAGTTATCAAATGTTCTTACATAAATTATTAACGTATAAAAATACGTTTGTTCTTTGTGTTAGACGCTATAAAACGTGTTGTATTAAAACCAATTAAAATGTTTTTATATTCTGTTCATTCTAATGAGCATATACATGTATAGAGAACATCAAAAGCATTGTTACTTAATCATCGGCAGTCACATATTCGTAATTACGTCTGCTGTCTTACAACAATGTTGGAAGTTCTTCTAGAGTTTATTTTAAAAAAACATCACTTCCGAAAACACTTTTAAGGTGCTCAAATGTTGAAATGATACAGGTTAACCAGCGGGAGACACTGCGATCAAGACTGAAGACTCAAGACATGGGACTTTTTGAAAAAAATTGCTTTGCCTGAGAATACTAATTTCGTATAGGGAAATCAGAACCCCGCTCGGATCTGCAGTATACTGTTGGTCTTTTTTCTTGCATGCCAACAGACATTGGAATTCTCTTCCATGGGATAGCCCTAAGCTAAAAGAAATTCGGTTTGACAATGATGATGGTGACCATCAAGTTGAATAATAAAACATAAATAAATAGCTAGGGTTGATAGATTACACCCTTTACCACATATGGCAAATCTTTGTTGACAATTGGGTATTGAGTTAATTTGAACTGAATTGAAGATGGTTAGCTGCTCAATACTTCTCTGAATTCGTTGCCGTAGTGACACCCAAGCACTGGCACTGGGATCCAGGTGGCAGCACCCAAAAGCTAAGCCTGCGGAAAGCACTGACAACAACCGCTGACAATGAGTTTTTTGTTCTAGAGGAAAATGGAGCAGATGCTGCAATGTGGCATAAAGATGTTAATATGGAGGGATGGTGAAACCTGATTTCCCATTAGGGTTGCGTTTTGCACTTGTTTCGCATTTTTTCCCCGTGTTGGCAAAGAGCAGGTGAAAGAGCAAGGTGCACTTATCAAAAATGGGTTGAAGGAGAAACCACCGAACGAGGCAGAACGAGTCCCTTCGCTTCAGGACGGACAAATTATTCAAATAGAGAGGATGTTCCGCACGTCACTTCATTTAAGGAACCTGGATGGGAAAAAAAAAGAGGCAACGGAACTTCACTTGTCGTCCAAATTACACACTTTGCTGCACGAATGCGTCTACGAATGTGAAGCAGCGCGTAGAGAAATTTGAATTTTTATCGAAAACCTTTTCTGCTTTTTGAAACCGGCGACCGGGCCGAAAAAAACGTGTCTGCGCATAACTAATAATTTCGTGTTGATGATGCACAATACCGAGCAAGTACCTCACCGACATGAAATAAGTGGAAATATACCTGGCGGGCCAATGAACTGCAAAGTTGGAGCGATATGGCCGCTGCGTAATCTAGGCGGCGAAACGAAAGCGAAGCATTGAGAAAGTCAGGACAAAAGAGGCGTCCAACTGCATGCTGGATCCACGGCCGCCACTATTCAGCCACTGAGACTTTTTTCTCGAAAAAAATATTCAGAGAAGTTGCCCGTAAATAAGCGTGAGAACAATGCTCAATAAGGCGCTCCCTTAAAAAACAAACTAGTTCAATCATGTATGGCAAACATACTTTGCATACTATAAGTCACGTAGCAGATACTCGCCAAAATGTTGTAAATTTTGCGTTTTATGTCAAAGTTTCATGCAGACGAAATAGGTCTTGTCTTTTTTTCTGATAACATTATCATACCATTCAAAATATTGAAGCACATCTCCACAAGGGTTATAGTCTTGGGACATGCAATAGTACATGTAATCTTAAAATATTTTAGGTATCGATTTTTTCAAACGTTTTTGAATCTGCAGCGCTAGTGTACATACACTGTACATGGGTATGAATTTCATAACAATTTTTCTGTTGAAAATTATACACTTACGAGCAAAGAAACTGGCCCACTTATAGGTGTTAAAAATGCATAATGTTCAGTAAGTATATAACTTATTTAAAATCGAAATGGCTCATTTTGCGAACATTTTATTGCTAATTTGACTAAATGTCTCATAATTTCTCAGGTGAAAAGATTTAAAACAACAGCAAAACATTTGCATTATTTGGAATATTTGCATTCCTTTACTCCTGGTTGCTTTCAAAGAGTTTCTGAAAGTAATACGATGTTCTGAGATAAAAGTTACAATGATAATGGTCTCCACAATATATTCGAAACGCGAAATGTGAGTTTTATGGCATTGCATTTTGAGATTATTCATTATGCAATACAAGAGAAATTTTTGTCAATTTACATGTATTTGAAAGTGCTTTAAATTGTTTATAAAACGAGCTATTCCTATTTACAATTGGATACCTATTTGCTGAACAACATTCATTTTCAGTTTTAATACCTTTAGGTGGACCGGTTTCTTTGATCGTAAGTGTAGCCTATATGATTGCAAAAAATGTGTTAAATCTGTTGATTCATTAGACAAGAAGCTGGTTTTTCTTTTAATTTTTACCAACGTGTGTTATGCGTTAAATCAAGCAATTAATTTTTTTTAGTTGAAAATTTATCAAGAATACTTCGGTTAAAATGATTTAGTACTTCCGAAAAAACAATTAGTAGTTTCGAAATGGTGGTAATGAATGTTTGTGATATTTAGCTGGGAATCTACCAGTATTTTACTTTATGATTTAATGCAGGTTGCTGTTTAAAAATGGACTTATCTCTATTAATTGGGATGTACAATTTGCGATGCATTTGCTTCGCCAGCGTAAACTGCAAATTATTTTAATTCATTATATCGACTCTGAAGAATTCTTAGATCCTTACAGAAAAACTCAACTTTCAGCAAAGGTTAGTTATCGTTTTATGCCATAAACGCCTTTACAGCCTGCTGGAAACCTTATGCAAAAAAATTCGTCAGTCTATAGAATCCAATACGTCCCTTTGGCACACTTGTAAACAATACAACAACTGTAACGTGATTTCCATTGGAGACAAAATACTGTTTATATTAATGCGTTCCGTTGTCCACATCTTCAATTGAAGGAACTGCTAAATTTCCACTAGGTTAGTGAAACGAAGCAATTGTTTGCATTTCCAATCTTAGTTCACTGATCCCATGACTTAAAAAAGCCGCTGATGATTTAAGTTTACATCCTCAAAATTTTAAATTATTTTTTAAAGATGCATTTTATGTTGATTATTTATACTACTTTTTATAATAAAAGAAATATACGGCACCTGCATACAAAATTCTGCATTAATGAAAAATTATTTTAGCACTTACTGTGCATCCATAACACATGCAGTTTTCATTATTGAAAATAAATTCGTTGATAGCATATTATAAGTGGTAGGTGCCTCTTAAAAACAACCAGCCGTTATTTTTGAATTTAAATAATCTCTTATCAGTTTCAAAACTACAGACATGCGCTGTTTCTATTTCCCGATCATTTCGTCTTAAAGAAAAATACCTGTAATTCTTTTAATGCGTGACAGTTGGTGACGATAAAGACATCGATTAATGAAGGAAAACGCATTACAATGATACCCCGTTCCACATCAGCAATTTTAGCAGGCCCAACATGTGATACTTAATTTGCTCCAGATTTAATAGGTTTTCTGGTGCACAGTAATAAATAGGAGTCATGGCAGTGCGATTAGTAAAAAATGCTACAAAGGGAAAGTTTGTTGCCGCATTACCAAAATGGTGAGGAATTTTGGCGGTAATTGCTTAAGATTCTGTTGACAACAGGTGTATTTGTTAGCAGCTTGCGAGTGATATCTGTCGGGAGGTAAAAGAAGCAAAACGTTGAAACAAAAAAACAAGATTTTCCAGTCGACTAAGAAGCAGAAAGTGCAGGCTGCGGAGTCGTCAAGGTAATGATTGATGATGTGCACAAATGAGGCCCAATTTGACAATGTCATGCAACAACGCCTCCCATCTCTTTTATGAGAAGGTGAACATTAACAACAAAAAAGCAGAAAAATAGCAACGCGCGTGCATGAATTAAAATAGGCTCAGCAGAAAGCAACCAAAGGTATTTCCACTTAATCTAGAAAGTTGTGTTACACATTTGCTTTAAGGGTGAGAAATCTGAAGACGGGAAGGAAGCCTCGCTTAATCTATCAATCTGGGAAACGAAATGTTTCTATGAAGCAGAATTTGAAAAAATCAAAAATTCCGCAAAAACTCACGTTTTTAGACATAATGATGTAGCGAATTAATGCTACTCCAAGCGGGAAGTGCGAATGGGCCTTTCATTATTATTATTTATTTTAAAAAATGCGTTATCGTTCATCTAATTGTGTTATAAATTTCCAGTTTTCCAAATAACGTTTTCTCTAAGCTTCCACTAATGATAAAAATCGCTTAAAATATGTTAAGGATGTACACTTAAGATCAATAATTTTTAGTTTCCCCTTTCATTGAATTTCCTCAAATGCGATCTCCAAATTCTTAATGTTAAACTACAGCCTTGAGCTGCATAAAATTCAATTTTACAATGATGTTGGTGTACACCCCATTGAGGTGGCAATCACCGAATAATATTGGGTTGATGGATTACACCCCACTACCACATGGCATATCACTTGCTGCTAGTAGAGTACTGAGTTGAATTGAATTAAACATTTTTAAGTGGACCTATATTGTGATCATGTTTTCCCCTTTTTTTCTTCTTCTTCGTCTTCTAAAAAGGTTCGCCAATCACTTCATCGCTTCATTACTTAACATTAAAAATATATTGTATTAAACTGTACAATAAATTTCCGGTAGTTTCAACTGGTCACTGCATCCCCTCCAACAAATATTCATATCCAGCCTTTACATTAATTATTTTGTTGTTGTTGCTTACTGTTAAAGATAATGTCTCTGTATTTGCTCGTAAATTCCCTACGAACTTGTTTATTCATTGTGAAGTATGTTACAACACATATCCGTACATAATTTTTCATCTAAAAGTGAACACAAATCTGAGACACATTTTGCAACAGTACCGGTCCGCGAAGGAGTAAAAATAATAACAAAAAATGATCCAAAAAGTAGAGAATCATTTCAGCCCCTTGTAACAATATTTTGCGAGATCCATTATGCATACGATTCAGTAAGCTACTGCTTATTAAGGTTGAGCCAAAAGCATGCCCACCACGCAAAAAATACTCACATTTTTGCATCAAATACCAATTATAATTGCTGAATTTATTTTTCCCAGTGTAGAATTCGTCATCCACCAGGACTTCAACTTTCGTTTATAATTTCAAAATGTTTATTTATAAAAAAAACATTAAGAAATTTGAGGGGGAAAAGTTATGCAACCCGCAATGCAAAATTGTGATGAAGGGAAGCCCTGTTTTCATAAGTCGCGTAACGACATTTTTTTCAAACTTCTTAATGTTTTATCAATTAACGGGACATTTTGTAAATATAAACCAAAGATGAAACCCTGGTAGAAGACCAATTGGGGGAAAATAATTTAAGCAATGATAATAAGTATTTAAGCATAGCGGGCGTGCGCTTTTGGCTTAGCCGAAGTCGTGCTGTTCCTCAGCTTAGCAGAAAATAAAACAGATCTGGAATTAAGTTATTCCCCTGCAATATTCTTCTATTGGCTTCTGATGCAAACTGACTCAAATTTGATGTCAATGAAGAAGTACAGGTACTGCTCATAATAAGTTCATAACATGCACCGATAAGTTAACGACAGACTGAACAGAAATCCGACTTTGCTACAGACTTAGCTCAATTAACACTATTGTGCCTTTTGTGCTCTACAGTTTCTGTGTGGCGCTCCAGCCGAACCACGGGGCATTTGCACGCAGGGCAGAAAGGACTAGACGGACAGCAATTCACGCACAGAATTCGGCATCCTGGCAATTCGAGGTTCGCCAACAAAAAAGCAGCCCAGAAAGGTTACCAATTTGCCCCAAAGATGCCAACAATGGTGCGTGTCAGCCCACCGGAGCACTCACCCTGGCCACCAATACCGCTCATTCAACCGCGATCAGCAATGGAAGCGAGCTTTTGATTACGATTATTAATACCTTTCGGAATTTTAGTAAATGAGCGAAGTGCCTCGGGCCCCATGCCCCATTTGGGCTCTGCCGTTCGTTTTTGTTCCCCATCTACGTCTTCTGATTTTTGCTTTTCTTCGTCTTTCAATGGTGCCAATAGGAGCAAAGCGGCTTCTCGCGCCTGACATGCTCGCACCAGTAATCACAATCGCTTCATCAGCGGAGGCCCTGAATGAACGAGTAGCCCTCGCCAACCATGGGCATACAGGGTGACTTAACTAAGACAACAATGCTGAGTAATTAAGCAGGCCTATTTGCACATCATCCGTTGCACTGGCACCTGCAAGCTTTCTGGCGCGGGAAGGCTGAGACCTCACCTTTTCTTATTACCCGTCTACATAAATTTGTTTGACAGACATTAATAATAATAGGAAACAGAAATTCCATCACGACTATAAACAAGTCTAGTTTACATAACACGTAGACGGAAAGGAGCGGTTTTTTTTGGGAACACCGTGGAGCTAATAGCCTGGACAGAACAAGCACGTGTGAACCGCGATGCTGCATGAAAAGCAAGTTGAAAATAAAGCACGAACAAGCGACGATTTCAACGGGCCTAAAACAACATGTTCACAAACTCGCTCAAAAGCTTTTGAGTTGTGCAAAGGATTTGTCAATCGTTTTGTGAAACGTCAAAATCCATCTCTCGAAAGTGATTGTTTTCCTACTACTGTCAAAAGCAGTTTTGAATTCGCTTCCCAGGTGGAACAACTAAATAGGTGTCATATATGGCCATATATGACATTCCCTATGCGGTTAGACCAGAAATTAACCACAAAAAAGACGATATATGGCCATATATGTCCATTCATATCCGTATATGCTCGTATACTGTTTATATAAGTAAGTAAAATCCATAGGTTACATATATGTCAACATAATTACAGATACGGTTCATATGCAGTATATCACTTATGCTCATATCTGGAAAACATAATACAATAACTTATATTAAAAGTTACAATTTTATTTGTATTTAGCCCTATATGACCATATCTAAAGTTGTCATGCAAGACGATGTCAATATACCTGCATGCCCATATATGACTATATTTAACTTTTCCATCCGGGTTCCATTTTTTTAAGATAACTTTTTTTCCAACTTGGAAATAAATTGATTTCATGGCTTCAGCTTAAGACGTTCAGATTTGAATGCTCATTTTTTTTCCAATGTGTATATCCATTCAAGCATAACATGTGGGTGGACGAAGGCAAGGATAACGACATGAAACCACCAATGTCATTTCATATTTGAAATAGTGCATTTGTTAAAGGAAATATACCTCAAACAAGAGACGTGCCATCCAACCAGCAGTAGTTATTTTGCACACTTGGTCTGGCATTGCATTTTGTAACGTAGCAAATAAAAAAGTGCCAGTGTGCCCAAATAGTCAAGGTTACGTAGGGTATGAGTGGACCACAGCATGAGCACCTGTGGGTCACCTTTCAGCCTAACCATGGTAATTCATTATTTTCAGTATTTTTGCTTACTGCTGTTCGTTCTGCTGTTGAAGCGGTGTTGGCACGTTGCTGTACACACAGTAAAAACTTTAAAATAATAGTATGCCACAAAGCCAGAAACAGTTCCCAGAATGATCAGTAACGTTAGTTCTCTGAAACAAAATCCATGGCCGCAAATTGAGCTGGACAGGTGGACATTTCTTGAAAATTCGAGAACGTTAAAATAAAAAAATAATGCAGCTGCTATGAAATTTTACACAGCCTACAATGAATTACTGTTTAAAATCATGGAAGAGTTCTTACAAATGGAATGCAAATAGAAAACTATAGACATCCCGGAGATCCCCTTGTGAATGGTAATCAGCTAGTAAATTCTTGTTTGTTCAAAAAAGCACATGTCCTATATTATCATTCCAAACGTTACCGTATGAGAACATAGATAACATGTTTCAAGGCCTAATTTCAATACATCGACATCAATATCCACACAAAAAAGTTTTCTTACCGGAAGACGAAGGTCAGGTGGTAAGATGTGGGTCTGGTTTACATGTGCCTCAAAGCGACTTTTGGCCTCCGTGACAGTAGCAGCATCTTCAAAAAAGCCCATCCACTGGAGAACAAGAGTTCGCAACAATGTATCCAAATGACCTACAAATTAGAGCATAATTCATTCAATGAGAAGAAAAATATGGTTGCATGGATCAAAAGGTGCAAAAATCTGCATGGACATTTATCAAAGTCAGGTTGAGTGTTTCATCTTTAAACAAGGTAATGCATAAATCTGTTTCTGAATATCAATGCAAACTTAATAAAGGGCGTTAGAAATTGTCTCTGGATGGTATAGGTTAGTTGTACACCATGCGCTTCACTGCAGAGCTCATCGGCTTCTTTGCGTGCATACTTATGTTTTCTTTAGAATCGTTTTATCCGATTAAGTTAATTTATTCCCGGTGACCCACCCGCCTTATTC
This sequence comes from Rossiulus vilnensis, assembly GCA_034700785.1. Lineage (NCBI taxonomy): Eukaryota > Metazoa > Arthropoda > Diplopoda > Julida > Julidae > Rossiulus > Rossiulus vilnensis. The sequence goes on from JAQIXS010002342.1 coordinate 19,563, forward strand.
ACTGGACCTAGATCCTCCTGAGCTTTTGAATCAGGCCAAGAAAAATCTTATAAGATGCCTGAAGTCATATTGCTACATGATTTCCAGCACTATTTGCAAAGTTTTGGACCCGGTGAGTGAATAAGGAAGTAAGAATACTTTAAAGGAATGCGAATGTGAAACTGGATAGTTTTTAAACAAACATTGCCAACAAGAATGAATTAAAACTTTTTTGCCTTTGCTTTTTTATGACAACTAAAGCAATCTAGTTTTATATTCACTGCAAAGGAAAAACTAAAGGTATGGCATTTATGAGCAAACTGTCTTTCTATATTTTTGTTAAAGGACTTCTAAGGGATTTATTATTATTATACTCAATGATGATTAAAAAGTCAATTCGACACATTCGCTGGTATAACAGGCTAGAATGTTTTGTCTAACCGAACCAAAAGCTTTATGAAAGATAGCAGTGAGCGGACCACTCCTAGATGTGTACAATGTAGATGCGGGGATGCGGGAAAGTTGGATTAAATATAAGAAGTCGAATTTAGGTGCCTAATTAAGGGCAATCACGTTTCTACTTTAAGCAGTTAGGTAAATTTTCTGTACTGCATGGGAATTTACTGTATTTGTGGAAAGGAGAAACAAATTCATCATTTTAACCTAAAAAGTATCGGTGCTTGGTTCCAAATTGTTTAATGCACTCTGGCAGCTATGTTGAAGGTGTTTGCAAATGAGTTCAATCCAGAAAGCAAGTCACTTGTAACACCCAAGCTGGTAAACACCACAACCTAATGTTGTTTACTCACACATACACACACATCAAGGGAGGGAAAAAAACTACATTAAGAAATCAGTGTAACGGATAAAAGCAAGGAGGCTGGACTTTTGTGTTTTTCAAGTGTCTTTGATAACATTTTTGGGGGACCGGTATTCATAAAATAAATGCAGTTTGCGTGAGGTCTTTTTCTTGGAGTGTTTAGTGGAAGGGAGCAGGGGGAAGGCCAAAGCAGAACAGAAATGTTTAAGAGGTATGCAAACCATTTTGTTCGAGTTGGCTTTTCATAACAGAAAGCGATGAAAAGCACAAAGAGGCCAGCAATGCCTCGCATATAGCACACGAAGCTGCTATGGAATGGCAACAATTAAAACAAAATTAAATTACGGTTCTGTTGGGAGAATGAGAAATTCTTTCCATAGGCCATTCATTATTTCCAAACGTGATTTACAACCAACTAATTTATGAAATGGTACCAGCAAGTTGCTGTTGGCTAATTTCGTGGACATGAATAAATGAGTAGGCTGGGCAGACATTTGAATACTCGGGCACCGTGCAATGGCAGGAATTAACTTTGCCCTCGAAATTAATAGCCTATGTATTGGTATTTTCACGCGTTCAATTCAAGTGTAAAAGGTGTTTTCTTCCTTCATTTCCAGTTTTCTATTGGCTGGCCATGGTTTAAAATATGCATATCAACTGCCAATAAGACGTTGACCCTTCTTTTAAAAGTCGAACACTTACATTTCCACACAAGTGATTAGCGATTATCAATTATGGTAAAAATTATGGTAACAATTATGGTAAATAACCTTTACCTCAGTAAGCAGTGGTCTTAATGTGTTAATTTTTATTTCACATGTTTCATGTGAACACGAGACTAGCAGTATACGTGTAATTAGCATTTGGTTACGTTGAGAGTTGAGAATAAATCGCGAATACTTCAGCTGATACCGCTATTCGAACTTAACCTAAAGAATTTATTCTAAAACGATAGCATCCGCCATATTTTCGTTGCAAGCGAATGTTAAACGGGCACCAATTGCAATGCCCATAAACGAAGGTGGAAAAAAAATGCTTTTTTTCACTAAAAGCATAGTTTTTGTTAGTCTGTGGCCGTGCTTTATGAGCTATTTCAGTAAGCATGGTAGAACACAAAAGGAAAAAGGACAAAGGCCCGAGGATTCGCATAGCTATGCGAGACATATGGCTTGTCTACATCTTGGTCATTAGCCAGACAACACACTCTTGTGGGGAACTTTTTTAAAATGACCCTCATGTCGACCTCTGGCGGGACACTATGTAAGACATTGAGAGATTCGAAGCTAGTGAAAATGTGAAAACGATACATGCGCAATTCGAACGAGTTTTCTGGCATTTCAGTTTATATGTTCCAAATGCATGTGCAGTAGACTCCAGTGTTGCTAGGTATGTGCTTTTTCCGTCCAATTAGGCTTCATCTGACTTCATGGTAAATTCTTGCAGGATTTGTCAGATGTTTCAATGTTTAATCAGATGATAAAATTCTCCAACCGTTTCGTTTCACGTGAATTTGATGTACCCGTTTTCTTTTACATTTTTTTAATTAATGCATATAGCAACACAACCTCATTGTCATCAATTTCTCAGGTCAACCAACCAGCCGACATCTTGCAAATTTGGTGGATATAAAATTAGTTATTTCTGCGTGTTTGAGTCGCAGCCTGTGTGGTCATTTGGTGTAGCGAGCATATGTCGCACATAGTAGAAGCACACATAATGTAGCTTTCCGTGTGACCAACAGTTTCCTTAATTACTGGCAGGGGACGAATCACCATTTGATCAAAGTTGTGCACTTCGCATTTCCAAGTGCAGTTAAAAACTTGCCATGGCGCCTACCATAAGCCGGAGATTTTATCTAAATGAAAGGCAAGGTTTTATAATTTATGTAGGCTGCCTATCGCATTAATTAATTACCTTCAATTTTTTTATCCATACGCCCACAATTAATCACACTATAAAATAATTTAAAAAGAAACGCTTTAAAATGCATCAAACGTGGCAAAGATGTTTTTTTAAAAAATCGGTATTATAATGAGGTTTAGATTCCGTGCCCATTAAACCCGGTATAATTACACGAAACAGTTGACATTTTTAAGAAACACGAGAGCTATCATTACTATTAGTTTTCAGCTTTTATAAGATCCTTATGCATTTATCTGAACATTTTTAATCTTATACTAAACATTTATGAGAAGCCCAAAGTGTACATCACTTTTAATTTCATGTACCGAACAAGAACGATTCACATTCCTTAGGCCTGGATCGGAGGAAAGCAAATAATTTTTATTACAGCTTTCCTGAATTTGTTTGCAGCATAGAATCGCAAACCACAAAACATTCCAAAAAATGAAATTTACATCTTTAAAATTCGTCGGTTATCTTTCTCGTGATCCAAAGTGTCTACAACATTATTATTTATAGAATAAATTTCGGATAGCTCCACGCCTTAGTATTCGTGATAGTATCCATGAAGTTTCAATTTATTATCCAAGTATCCTGGAACACCCCCTCCAACAGGCAGCAGTTGTATTGTTATTAGTAATTCGTGATGCGGTTTTATTCAGTACACGGGTATTTATTTGAAAATATATGTTCCTTAATGCATTATATCAGACGCATTATTAGCAGAGGTCCACACGTTTCTGATAAAAGGATTTCTTCTAGCTTTTAAAAGCACTGAAATGTTCAAAAAAGGAGTGCATGCAAATCACTTTTATGGAAACATTTCTATTTGCAACATATTTCCTGTTAATAACTCATCCCTGATAAATATGCCTCCCATAATACAACACACAAATAAAATATTTGGGCGACATCCTACTTTTCAGAGGGGAGCGTCCACAACTGAGACATTGTGCGGAGATCTGTATTTTGAAACATAATGTAACATGGTGGAATGTGGTGCGGATTGTGTGTGCTATCCACAAGGAACGCCCGATAAAGTATCGACTTTTTTTATCCCCTACCCTCTCTAGCCTATTATTGCTCGAATAGGACAATCCCTGACCTTTACTCCATATACCATCCCAAGTAGCACAAAT
>JAQIXS010002343.1:0-23400 GCA_034700785.1 Rossiulus vilnensis
GGTGGCTCCACCGGCAGAGCGACGGTGGAGCGCCTGGCGGCCGCTTCCGCCGAGGTGGGGGTGGCCAAGCTGCGACTGCAGAACGGGCACGCGCCCGTGGTCATGGTCCGCTCGGGGCCTGCCCAGAGCGAACCCGAGGCCTCGTCGCCCGACGCCAGGCTCAGGAGGCCAGATTCGCTCTCCTTGAGGGGCAAGAACTTGTCGCGCAAGGACAACATCGCCCAGGAGCGCAGCCTGGAGAACGTGAACGTGAGCCGGAGATCCAGGTGCTCCAAGGTGAAAAGCGGAAGGATCAACGAGGCCCTGGAGGCGGGGACGAAGCGCAAGATCGAGCAGAGGGTGAAGACGCCCTTCGCATTGAAACCAGGCCGGTTTTCCCTCTACGACGACCGGATGATGTCCTCGGGGGAGGCGGAGAAGCCCAGCGGCAAAGCGGCGGAGAAATCAAAGTTTTCGCTCTCGGTGCCCATCGACATCAACTCGCTGTGCTCGGCCCAGGCGGAGGATTTTTTGGCCAACTTGGGTCGCGACACCCATCCCACAGGGGACCGGACCTCGGCCACGAACTCCAGAGACGATTCCATCCTTTGTAACAGTACTAGTTCCGGTAATCAAGCCAGTAAATTCACCCTCCCCTCAACGTCATCCCCAGGCAGCATACAAGGTAGATTGAATAATCACGCCGCTGTCTGTCAGGTCTCGTGCATATGAACTGGGCATTCGAGTTCAGCATTTCGCTCCCCTTTCTAATTCATACGGTGATTTTTTTGTTATTCTCATTGTTTCCCTCACGCGCCCCTCATTCCATCTCTGCCGTTAGTGTGAACTGAGATAAGCGGACATGTTTGCTGTAATATATCCATTCAATATTAAACTACGTTACGCGCTAATGCAGTCGCTGTTCAGCTCATAATTTTCTATCAAAATCGACGATGCTCGGCAATCATGTTGGTGGAGCCGAAATCGGCTATCTCAATTGTCGTGTTTTAGTTTCCTTCCCGATTCACACCGAAGCGAACAAAATGTTTGCATCAGGCTAAAGTTGTTTGAAGCGGACGTAAGGTATTTTGGATGACATTCATTTGTGTCAGTTCCATGTAACCCCATGCAATTAAACTCATTCAGGTTTGCTTCGAATAGCCTGAGGCTCCATTCACACACACACCGATTTCGTCAGATCGTCAGAACCGGTGTGTTTCCAGCCAAAAAGACTTGAATTGCATGGTGTTAAATGAAACCGATTCACACTGACGGACGCGAACACACTTCAATTAACTCCAGGCAAGTTTTCGCTTAAAGCCTGAGTCTGAATCAAACGTTTCCTTGGCTTCGGTGTAAATCAGGCCTTATTAGTCTGGATACCAGTGGCTCGCGTCTGCTATCAGAGATAAGTCCAGAGAAAGTAGTGAAACTAACGCTGCGCTTAAATGTGTTATCATTATTATTTCACTAGCTCTTTACTGTTGATTCTAATTTGAAATACCGCTACATGTGCATTTGAAGAAGTCGATACACTGAAGCCTCAAATATTCCTTTGTTTTTACGTGTAAGTCTTAAATTGTTTCACCTAGGCATTTCAAATGCGCAAGTACGTGCGCATTCGTCAGGAAATGTAAAATGGATAAAAATTGTCCATGGAAACGGAATGATAAGCATTTCCCAGGTGAAAAAATCGAATATGGAAAAATCCATATATGTTTTACATGCTTATTTATGACTATTATGTATATGTGCATGCATAGTAACATATTTGAAGATATGGTCATGTATATATATGTTTACATATCTGGACTTATACATGGTCATATAAGGTTCATGCCAGTCATGGTAAACACGTGTACATGTATAACCCCATATATGACCATATTTAACTTTTTCACCTGGGTTTTCGCAATCAACGACAAATCTCTATAGTAAGTACACGTGCGTATGGATTTGGAAGTAATGGTTTTCCAGAATTTGCTCAATCATTTGTTAATTTGTGATGAGAGCTTCGCTTTGTTTTGCTCGAAGAAATTATAAAACACTACATCTACTGCGCGTCATCAAGATTTCCAGATGCATATATCCTGTGTGGAACAGTTTAAATAACTGCTTGACAAGCTCGACGAAGTGCATTTTATATAACTAAATCACCCTGCTGATCTTCAGCATAGTAATGTGTTGCATTTCAATAACACAAATCGCCCACTGATTTTAATATAGGCCAGTATCAGAACTGTGTAGACTGATTAACAATTAGGAGTCGGATTGAGTCCAAGTACTCCAATAACTATTAAAAAGACACATGACACAGATTCAACTGAACTATACATGAAGCAGCCTTTTTAACATCATTTATCTTTACCATATTGATGCGGGCTATAAACGCACAGGGAAGCCATGTGGTGGTATAGTCACTATAGTGGACCGAAAAAAAAAGATAATTAAAAAACACCCATATCGAGTTAAAAACATTGATCTGAATGCAACATAGATAGTCGTCAATTTAACAGCAAGGGATTAACTTCCAGGAAAAAATAGGAAATCAGGATAACGTATCTACTTAGAGTTTTAAGTACAAAGAGTTTCACTCCCAAGGTTAAGTATCCTGGGCTGCGATTTGAAATAAATATACTGGGTACAGCATTAAAGGGATGTCGTTACTAACTTGTATATGATAGTGCATTTAATAAGGTCTGAAGAAAAAAGAAAACGTTTTTTAAAATTTTGCTCAATGTGTATTCTGTCTTTAGAAAGTGTACGAAGCTATCTCTGCAGTAATCTATGCGATTTATGCTTTCATTTCACCCAACAACAGAGCACACCAAATAGCATCTTTGACTATTTCAAACTTTAAAGGATTTAAAAAATGTGGTTAGGGGAGAATGTACCCAATTGGTATAAAAAATGCATAAAGAATGCAAAAGAAATGCATAATTTTCGATCAGTTTTTTTCTAAAAATAGAGGACGGCGTTTGTCAAGTCTTCAATTCTTTTTTCAAATCTAGCTGATGAAGAGAACGTTATGGTCGACATTTTTCGATTTTCAATAAAAATTTCGTTCATGAATACATCTAATGAAAGAAATGTCAAAGGCGACATTTGTCGAAAAATTAAATGGCAATTGATGGATTTTAATCAAGACATCCATAAGAACATGGGTTATACATGTATATAGTAGTTATACAAACGAACGTTGTAGGCCAACTTTTTACATTAAAAACTAAACACAGTGTAGAAAAATGATATGCCTACCACAGATATTACTTCATTCAAGAATAACCACACTACCTTCTTAGAGACCATTTGCCCTAGCCATTTAAGGCACGTCTGAGTTGGCAATCTACGACCAAGTTCATGATTTGTCACATTTTGACCATTTTAAAATGAAATTATAAGAGATGAATGGAACTGTTTCTACTAATTTCCCCCTGAATGATGGGTTGGGATATCTCCCAACCTCCCATCTTTGTACCCGGACCTGAAACGTATACACTGTATGTAAACTTTATCTGTGATCTGAAACTAAACAACCACGGCAAATTAGCGCCTGGCCCATGGCGATGGAAATCTTCCTGTTCCTTATTTCCAAAATTAATTAAGCCAAAGAAACGTTGCCTTACGTAATGAACAGTGGAATTAAATAGACGTAGGGATGTATGTTTATTGCAACGTGCGTATTAGTTATATTCAATGTTTACCGAAATAATAGGTCGACTAGTGAATCTCAAATCCGGCTACGTGCTGAATAATTGAACGCTTCATCACACTTAGAAAGGGATAAAGACGTAAGAGAATTTCCTTTGATATTGCCCAATTCATTGTACAAGTAGTTTGCACGCTGTTTATGATAATTTAATGCCAACCGTCAAGAGTTATTGACCAGCTTTACTTCAGTGTTTATAAATCGCCTTGTGTAAATGAATGTACGTGAAACATGGGAAGATTAAACGGCAAATTAGTTCGTAACAAAACTAACCTCGTCTGCTCAGCTATTTTTCTTTTGTTCTACTTTTAAACCCTTGTCCTAACGGGATCCATAGGCAGCAACTTGTAGGCCTACCATCTTCATCTAAGTTAAATAGAAGCATCGCTTAATGCATTTACTTTATATCTAGACGCAGATGGTCGTATCATTAGCGAAGAAAATGCATTTTCTTTTCTCCCTTACCGGTGCAGGCTACCTCACGTGTATTTAAAACGTTAGCCAAATCTGTTTGAATCACATTTCAGACTTGCTATCATAAGTCATCCACGATATAGTTTTCCGAAAAGTAGATAAAACATCATCTCGAGTCTTCCATTAAGCAATATTACAAAGTTTTTTGGGAAAGGTTCTGGAAAAAAGTGCCAAACATGTACAGCGTTTATTTTAAACCCTCCATTTATAATCTATGAAGGGTGGAAAAGTTACTGAGTCGCTTTCGATGTATTTTCTATTCCAAAACGAATGATTATTCACCACCTTAACTTTAATTGTAATGTTGTTTAAAACGTGACAACATAGATGCGACGAGAAACAATACCTTGACCCCATAGAATGATGTTCTCAGTAAAACTTCATCGGGAGATGTTTTATCTTATCAATAAATCGTTGTGTGCAAAATTCTTGGTAAACTCATTAAGCGTACATAGGTAGGACTTGGATTATTTATACAGTATGTTTCACTTAAATATACATGTTGTGTTTCTGTGTTTTTAATGTATTCCATAGATGTATAAGCCGCCATCAAAGTGTTCCTGACTGATATTCATACAATTCAAGCTTTTATTCTTGTTATTTTTGCATCAGATGACATGATACTGGTCGCTTCTTTAGAATATAAACAATCATTGCTGAATATTAAAACAATATGAAGTATTTGCAATCACATTTACCTAAATGTACTTACATCTACTTCATATGTGGAGTCGAAAAATGCTATATTCTTTACGGAATTGCCGAGTATAATTCCGCCAGAATGCTGTATATACTTTTTTATACTTATACATGTAAAGCACTCCTACAGTACAACGTAGAGATGCTGAATAATTAGATATTTATTAAGTAGGAAAATCAAGTGGGCTGTTGCTCGAGCAATTAATTGCGAGCTGTGAGTGCGCCGGGTATTGAATTACCAAGATAAATGTACACTTTCATTAGTATTTTTTATTATAAATTTAGCTCATCAGAATAATTGAAATGCGAGAGAGAAAAAAGTAAAGTTGCCTGCTTGCAGACGAGGTTACCATTTGTGCGCCGATGAACGAATTAAGGCGTGTGAAAAAACCAACCCCAAAAAACAAAGCCAAATTCATGTAATTAATGTCAAACTAGGATATACTGTACATTAGGGCGGTAGGAGGAGACAATCCTAACTTTCTAACATCGCCATTTATTTTTTAATGCAAGCATCGTTGTTGAGAAATTAGCGGTTATACACTTTTGTCAAGACTAAAAGAAGTACTCACTTACAAGTTGCAGATTAGTAATGCGTCTTGTTAAAGAATACATTATTGTTGCTGCGGCCTACCTTGAGTGTTTAATCAATAATTGTATAAGGAATAAGGTAAAATTGCTCTTTAAAGATCAAAGCAACACCAAATGAACTAAACAATATCAGCGCTAGCGACAAAATTCTTATTTTCAAAGTCCAAACGTTTTCGTTTCAAAAGGGTATAAGTTGACCTTTGAATTTGAACTGTATTTTTACGTTCAGTGTGTTACTATATAGTGTATAGTATTAACAGTACAACTTCAGGCCCGTGAAGAGGAGCGATACGGGAATTAAGTTTAACCACCAACCCACATTCAGGAAAAACATTATCGTAAGAAATAAGTTCCACAAGGTAAACAATCTGACTTAATTATTCATATCTGTGCAGTAGCCCAACTTGCCTGCCTTAAACAATAATGTATCACTTACCTGATTAATATTACGTGTAGTTCATTATTTACGTTAGTATTAATTAAAAACATATTTCGCGTTTAGCATTCAATATGGCAGAGATAACGTCCCTATATTTGCAGTGCGATCATCCGAGGACCACTTCAAAGTCGCCATTTAACGCACTTTATGATCAAAGAGTCTTAAATAAATTAGCACTTACGCAACCTTTAAGGAGGGGATTTGCTCAGGTCTCATCTACTAATTTTCATTACACTATTAAGTGAAGGAATGGGGCTTACACGCACAGTATTTAAAACGTAAAAACCAGCTCTTGTTGTTAGTGATTCAATGTAGGACATGTTCAAGGGCCTAAATCAGTATTTTAAACTGTCAGAATGACTACAATTTAAATAAGGAAATCGTGTAAAATCAAAAATATATCTTAGGTTCTTAGAGAATATCGCACGTAAATGTGTACAGCTCTCCTTTAATCTGCAGAGACATCTATTGATCAACGGGATGTTAATACGCATCATTGTGGAGCAGAACTGCTACTACATCACGATTAACATTCGTTGTTGGAATAGCAGAGAACTGTAAGGTCTTAACTGATTCAATAAATCCTTCGTATCAAGGACAATGCTATTCGAAACAGTAGTTTTCTGTTAAGCATTTGGGCCACCAACCATTATAATGGCGCTATAAACTGTAACACAATTGCAAAATAATATTACCAAGGAAAAGACGAATTGTAAAGCCAATTGCATTTCATCCAGCAGAACGAAATGTTTTCTAGTCTGATAGGTACATGTTAAAAAATATCTACGGAAGGTTTATTGCCATTCAGATTTAAAACCATGCTTTAAGCGTGATTGAATGTAATAATCAATTTTTGTCATGCCAAGAAAAGATGTGCATTAGTTTAACTACACACATAAAATCAATGCAGCACCGGACGGAATTATTTTCTTTTTCCGTCATCCTATTACATTCTTCCACAACTCACATTTCCTCAAATACGTAATCGACAAGTGAATAAATAAATAATCTTGTAATCTATATAATCATGCGTCAGGAGAGTACCATAAGGGCGCGATAAGCCAACAATGAAATGATTATAACAAACACCGTGTGAAATCGATTCATCGATCTCACAGAAAGCACTTCTTTTAGATTGTCCATCACAGCCTCTAAATTGGTTTGTTAGTTTGAAGATTAGCTAAATAATAGCAGAAAGCAGTTTATTCTTTGTTTGTTCTACGTGCATTAAAAATGCATTTGTATCTCAATTTTAAGGACCCAATTGAATTCTTTTGTGAAATTTCTAAACCATTATAATTACTTATCTTTGGCATATACGGTATGTGATAACCACGTTATCTAACAAATCAAACCGCTACGATGAAAATTTACTAGAGCTGTCAAGGATTTATGCATCTTCACTGTTGTTTAATTGTTCCCAAAAAAATGAAATCCCCATCTTTTTTATCACTCGATACTGTTTTCTTTGCTCTATACAGTATGTCAAGATGCACGGGCAAGTCTTCAGTCTTTGTTTGCATGTGTGCTCATTTGAACACGCAGCAGAGCATGTGAGTACTGCCACCGAAAAATGAAGGCTTTGAAGAACACGAGAAAACATGTAGGTTCCACACTACCACTCGGTATTCCCTGCATGTGTTTTAATTTAATAAAGATGTCATTGTCCATCGATTATTTAGTACCGTATACATATAAATGTAGGAAAAAGCAAAAATTCTCTAAAAGACAGGTAGTTCTCTTCCTTGATGTGAGAGTTCTGACAGGCACGCAATGATTGCATTCCGCTTCCGCAGATGAGTGGTGTCCAGAACTCCACTGTCACTCAGAACCCAACTTCGAGCATGAATACAAGGGACGCCAAGTGACAGCTTTAACACAACGCCGAGCAAAAGTGGAGCACGACAACGCATGAAAACTGGACTGGAAAACGGAATGAAAGAAATTTCAGCCGGAAATAAATAAGCGTCACGTCATGGAGCAGCGCATGCACGCAAACGCTTCAAATTTACGGAAAACATGGGTCAAACTGAAGTTAAGGCTTGTTTCATTAAGAATGATGGGAGACTTTACTGAAACTCGAAGACGATTTCTTTCAGTAGAGAAGCGATATTTTACGAATAAACGGAGGAATCTGACCATAAATGCGCAATGTGGAGCAGCTTTAAGCCCTTCTAATCTCGCCTTGTGGCCGCTATGTTAGCTTTGGATGCATAAATCATGCACACACTAAGTAGAATTACACATTTTTATAATTTCCCATTCTCAGGAAAATAGGTAATGACCTAGGGCTACTTGAAAATGGTGATTTCCATCAGTTTGTTGCCTCTGGCAACTATCTTTTGGACTCTTGGCATTTGGATCTGGCTAAGCCAGTCCCTAATGGCCTATAATATGGGCCGTATTATATGGCGAACTCCCGGAAATGTACATCCTCACTGTATGCCTAGCCACCAGGCTGACAGCTGGTTTCTGAGGCTCTACGGGTAAATCCCATCAACCTAGTAATGCAACCATAGTGATTTGCAGAAAAAAACTGCAGTTGCCATTCATCATTATATACCGGAACGTCATACATTATATGCAGCAGAGATTGCGGGTCATTACGAATGCCTGATAGCAGATTAATATAATTTGGAGCATAACTAATAGGGCTTCAAAGGTATTCACTGAGCCACTTTCGGTTTATAAACATAATGTAAAAAGCATATTCGATTTTTTCGCTATTCCTAGTCTACTAGATGCATTTTTGAGCGCGTTCAAAGACACATGCAGCACTTTTTCAAAAACTAATTTTGCACAAAACTGTTTACTTTAAATGCCACGTTCCGAGCATCTCACGCACATATGCTCGACGTATACTCAACAACCTATTATACGTAGAACACTGTATACTATAAATGAAAATAAGTGTGCAAAACCACACTATACGTAAACCGATACTGTTTCAGCATGTCACCGTCATGTAAATGTAATCACCATAACAATGTCGTCATTCATTGTCGCCGGAACAATCAGCTAAAGAATGAAAAGTATACATTGTTTGTTAATATGCTTGTTTGTAGATACATGTATAAGACTTGTAATTGGGAAAGAAATATTAAGTAACTGGAAAACTCATGTTGCCTTGTTTGGTATCATAGTTTGTAAACTATGACTTACTGGAAACCTAGTTTTTGTTTGAAAACAAGATATTCAGTCGCAGCCAACAGTAACTACGTTATTGATAGTTTTAATACATTGTGACGAAAATGCACCAAGTTCATTATTTGTGATCTGGTTTTCAAAACATTCCCTAGGGGCGTAATTTTTTTTTCTTGGTAAAAAGTCTGAGCGACATATTCCAAGACAATCCATTTCTTGAAGCCAGTTTTCCCAAATGTTTTTGTCTCCGGCGTCCCATTCATTATGCATGAAAAATGAATCGAATCATTATTTGTGGTCCAAGTTTTTGCAGAAACTATGCCATCAATTAAAATTTGTCGAAAATAAATTTGCAAAAAAAAGGCCCCGAAATGTGTTATTTAGCAGAAGCCGCAACTTAGAGCTGGATCCACCCCACTTTAATATATTACTTGCCATAAACAATCTTTTCCAAGTTACAATTTAAAAAACACGCAATAATGATAAGTTAAATTTATTTCGTGCGACTTAAGTGTCCTGGCAACGCCTCCTTTCCTTCGCCATTCTCAAAATCGTTACAAATTCGAAAACAGGCTGACTTGCAACGGTTGGAACTGTCGCCTGCAAGAAGCAATTGGTTTTTGCTACCCAAAAGAAGAAAACCAAAGGGAAGTTCCCAACAATTAATTTCCACCATCAGTTCTCGTGTTTCTCAAAACTGGATCTCATATTTCTTTGCGCTGTCGCATTCCTTCCTCGATGCTCTCCCTTATAACCTGTATGGATTGCTCGGGAATGTTACAATGTTACAGAACCCAAACTACAACGAACGCTATCATTTCTATTATTTAAATTAGGCAGATCGATTAGAAACAGTCGTGAAAAAGATCGCTTGCTCTCATTTGAGAACGTTGAGAAGATATGCAAATTGGCAGTGGTGTCACTGATTCTGAACCATTCTGTTTATCGCTGTTAGGGCCTCCCTTTCCCTGCATAACCAAACCAGGATTAACACGGCCCACGCTAGAATTCCTGTTGTCAAGTTTCTCTCGAAGGCTTCTTCCGGACCAAGCCCCACCGATATGAAGGATGCGCAGGTCGATAAGTTTACTGCACTAAACTTCCATAAAACTTTGAAATGAACTCAGCCTGACAGAGGCACAGCCCCGAGGGTTTGGCAATTGCACGCACACTTTCGGAGTCATTCATTTTTGAAATGATAAAGTCAATACAAAGCACCCTAACCCTTTTCCTCCAACGATTTTTCACCAACCTTTCCTAAGATTAGGTACTGTGCACTACGGTGCGTCAGTAAAACACGCAGATGTGGACCTATGGATCGCAGGAGCTTTTACGCAAAAAAAAAAAAAAGAAATTCTTATCTGTGCAGAGCTCTGCACAGCATTGCATATGTTATTTCGCGAAATGCACTTAGTTGTTCCCGTCATTTTATTAAATATATTCTGAAATTTAAGTTGGAGGAATATTTAGAAAAAATAATGCTGCCTACAAAGTGCATGGCTTTCATAAAACAGCAATTTTAAATGCTATCCTTGCCCTCCAACGTCTCTATGATATGCCGTTTTAGTAATGTGATATCGATCCTTAGCACTGCATACGATGGCGTTCGTAAAGCATCGCTCTATATATAGCTTCCAATTCCATTCTTGAATATATACTTGATGACGTAATGAGGACCGAGACATTTTCATGCAAAGCAATATGGCAGCGATTCGCAGAATGGCAGAAGGCCACAAGGGAGCGCTTTTATCTCTTCTTTATCACAGATTGACCTGGTGACCATATACGCTTTATGAACGATATCATGAACTGCACGAGGTCGATCTTAGGCTCAAAAAATGTTTGCAATATTAGTATACAGCAGTGGCATTCCATCAAAACTGCTCTTTAAAATTCTGGCTGAATTCTTCCATTGATACTCAAAACTGGCCAAGCGTTATCATATCGCCATAACAATAATAAAAACAAAATTCGCTTTTATAGTTACACAAATGAGATTTTTGTATTCTTTATCACAATAATTGCGCCCTCCTAAAATTCGGTGTCTTGGTCACTAGCCTTACCTGAGTTACGCTATCATTATATAGCACCAATTTGAAATTGGATACTTGGTGCCCAAAGGGAAGTAGCACACAGTTTTTTAAGATTTTGTAAATGGTCAAATTTTGCTGGCACCCTTTGCACACAACCCATAGCTTAGGGTTTAAGACTACCATAAACCATAAGCCATGAAAAAGTACGCAATACTGTCACAGTCAATGTTTTTCTTTCTCATTTATCTCCATGCGCGCTTATAAATCTGGTACTACCTGTGTTGTATAATTGAGTGTCGTGTGGTCTGAATTGTTGTGAATGACTGTGTAAACCAACCTGTTTTGCCAGCTGTAGGACGTACCAATGCTCCTGTTTTTTTAAAAACAACTAATTTTATAGTCTTGTGTTATCACGGCATGAATTGTTTGCTGCGGACACATTCAGACTGTCTACGTCTTACAGTATGCACATTTCTCATACGTGTAAATATAATTTCATTCCATTTCATGTTGAAGACCTCGAGCAATGTTCGAGCGTTGTATACAACATTTCTCGGAGCAAAAGCGCTGATAAATGGCTTTGATAACAAATGATGTTAATTTATTTGTGCTTTAACTTTCGCATCTTTTTATACAAAAAAAATGGAAGCAATTACAGAAGCAGACAGAAATTGTTTAAAAATTTGCTGCTCTATATACTATTCGTTTTCTCCGTTTCGTATGCATGGGATAATGTATGCGTGTATGTTTCTATGGCAGATGATTTTAAATCCGTATTTATTGCGTTGAGTAATTGCGCTAAGACGGTAAAAAAACGCAAAGGCGCCAAGATGAAGGTGGCATTTAGACAGCAGTTGAAAAAATATTAATGCTACGCGCACCAAACATGGGAAAACTACGTTTTTTTTTGTTGCTAGGCCATCCCTGCAACTGAACAATTAACCTGATCCACGATGGGGCTTACGTCCTGCTAATTAAAAAGTTTCATTAGTGTCTTTCGTTTTCTTTGCTGTCAAATGCGAATAAAAAAATTACAAATAATTCTCGCCAACAATTATGAAAAATAAAAGTGTGGGTTATTCATTAGCAGTCAATCATCAATAACCGCCACCAGACATTTTGAATTCCCATGTTTGACACCATGCCTTGTTAATAACGAAGAGTCCCACTTTTTGTTCCAATCTAACTCGAGTAAGACTTCCATTTGAAGTAAAAGCCTGTTTCCGCCCTTGTCTTTCTTTGTATTGTCCATGTGCCCTTCCTGATGCTTTCCCAACCTCCTGTTGGGTTTCCACTGCAGTAAACACTTCAGTTCTATTAATGTGTTTATTGGTGATATGTCCCCACGGTGAAGATGTAGAATGAAATTCGCAATGAAATGTTCCTTGCAATCGAAGCTCTGTCCAGTTTTTCTTTTCAAAAACTCCAAGTCTTTATATTGATTAATTCGTTCATGGTTCTCACCCAACGAAATTCCAATACAGGGTGATCAATTAATCACCACGAATGAAAAGCTAGTAGGATGGTGAGCCATCAATGCATCTGTACTGATGAAAATGTTGATTTCAGGAAGTTTCACGTAGTAGAATTCCTCCTTTAGCAAAAGTTTTCACATTTTCGTGACGTTAAAAACGTTATAAAATAAATGCTGCCAGATAAACACGCCAATAATCTTCATATTAATTAATTAAGGCATGCCTTCTGTTGCCTCTGTAGTATATTTTACTTTCATGTGAATCATTTTGTTTTACCAGGATTTTTGTTTGTTTGACACGTTACGATTAGCGCCATATCTATTAAAAATATCTGGAAAAACTTATATTTTAAGTGAAGAACTAAATGTTCTTGGCTTAATATTCAAAACACAGGACCTCTGATAGAATATTTTGCACGTTGTACATGCAGTGTACAGTTACGTTTCAACAAAATGATTCACTTGAGGGAAATAAATGTAGCTTGGCTATCAAAAAACATAAGTTGTATTGTAAAGTTTGAACAATATGTTTCACTTGCAGCTCTGTTATAGTTATCATCTACATATTGTATATTGTCATGTCAATATGTAACAAAGTGCATCGCAAATAAATGCACACGGAGTTACGGAATGCTGAGAATATATACGAGGCTCTCAATTATTCCGGAAATAAACTATAAATTTTGATAAATAAAAAAACATTAATACATAAAAAGTTATACAATTTATTTAACAAAAAAACTTCACTTGGCAAGCCATATTTATCCATGACTAATGTAAATCGAAATTCTACTGATCTATTATTCTAAAAAAACACTTAGCAGATATATATATATAAGCTCACGCGCCGCAGCAACGGCATTCGAGTACATTTAATGTTAGTTTGAAAGGCAAACAATCTTCGTTTCTAAAATAGTTTCAAGAGCAACATTCACGTTAAGGTTGACTAAAGAAACTGAATAAAAACGTCATTTCTAGCGGTTTGTTCAGTTACCTAGCAAGTTCAGTACGTTAACACATCTGTTGATTTTGCAGAATACTACCCTTTGACGCTTAATACAAGTTGTACTATCCACGAAATATTCAAAAATTGATTTGTTTTCTTAAACTGACAATATTCAAAAATGATTTATACAGACAATTAATGAATCATTCGAAATGTTTTGATATTTTATTATTCTTTTTAGCAAATTTATTTCTTGCTTCAAAGCTGAATTAAACCTCGGATATAGCAACGTACTAAAATGAAAACGTTACTTAAAAATTGGCTTTCGAAGACTTAAAAAGTCAGCCTGGTCGACAAGATTGCAAATTGAATACCATTCCATTCGAAATGAGCTCGTTTCGATGCCAACACTGGAGGCCAAGGTAGGTGCCCTGTCCCATTTTATCATTTTGCACAAACACATTATGCTACATATTTGGTTAAATCCAACATAAAAGATATTCGACATAGCCGAGGAATAATAAAGAAGGAGTTTTCTTCGCTATGTCCTTCCAAAAAACTGCGGTAATGTCAAACTGACCATGCGGTTGTCCTTTTCACCGAGTTTTTTACAAATTTCATGAAGAACGCTCTACACAAGTTCTGCCTTCCATTAAATGTAATTGTTTTATCAGGGTGACTCATGCATTGCAATGCCTAAAGGCAAGTCATCCAAATGTGCCGTGTGTCATTCAGCAATATCCCCGGGAAATCATCGCAAACGCCAACATTCACACGCAAAACGCCAAATTGCGATTATATTTACACATCTTTTTTAGTTTTGAATTTCCAGCAGGAGCATCTGCAAATTCGATGGAATCATTTCAGCGCACTTGATTGCAAGGGTGCTAGAGAGCAAGCAACACATTTTGCATTTATTAATTTATATAAATGCACAAACACGCGAATTAGCCAGGGCAATTTGTTTTATGGATGCGCAATCAATAAAAGCCCCTTATGTCAAGTGTTTATTTAAATAGTTTAATCGATAAAGAAGAGTAATTGGGAGAGTACCTTCGACTTCCGCGAGCGACTAGCGCTTCAACGAGAGCTGCAGCTTCATGGACTGAATTCTATCGCTCAGTGCTTTGTTGCTTGGGCCGCACTTAGACTGAATATAGTTGAGCCCGTGCTCATCTTTCTGCTCCAACGCAATCGCGCTCGCCTCTTCTAAAAAGCTGAAAATATTTAATGGCCGCTATTAGTTGGTGGTCGCCAAATTTATCGCCTATATAACACGTTTCATTGAACAAAGCGCTATGGCAACACGATGTAACGAATGATGAGCATCACTTCGAAACAACTTCAACTAGACTGTATATTATGTTCTCCACCATTGTCAAACATGAGGCAGTGTGTGTGGGATATTTTTTCCTCCCAAATATTTCTTGAACTTAAAAAATCTGTTCAATTTAGTATGATTTTTTCAAAGATCAAATCCCCTCATTCGACACTGAGTGTAGTGATGTAGTTTAAAAACTTTCAACAGTGAACGTCTACGCTAGCTTTTATCTTACTTTTAACTTTGCGGTTGGAATTCCCTATGGATGGCCCTATCGAAATGCAATAATCATTTAAACGTCGAGAAATTAAGGAATCGTAGCATAGCTTATTAACGATCAAAATAATCCGCTGGCACTGTGTACGCGTGTCTCAAGGATAGATTGCCATTCACAAACATCCTTTATTTTTTTGAAAATTTTAATTACGCATTTTCGCGCACTGAAGTACTGTAAATATCAACTTACCCGGCCTTCACGTAATATTTAATCTTATTGGCGTTCAGCACTTTGGGCAAATATTTCATGGCCTCGTGAGAATTGTGTTTTTTCATGCAAGCATCGACCAACGGCTAGGTAAAAGGAAATGTAACTGATTATGCGTGGTAATACGACTGGTGATATTATACTGTAAATAAAGATAGAGCAAAACGTGGCTGACCTCATAACCAATTGGGGATTTTTTGCCAATTTTCTCAATTTCCAACCATTCGCCTAACTCTGCAAACGCTTGCACTTTCGTCCAGCAATAACTGTGAAATGATGAAATAAGCCAAGTTACCAAGTACGTTCATCGAATCACAGCTTGTAGAAATAACAAGAAAATATAAAGGGATAAAAGGCTTTCTGCCACAACAGTATGGTTATGGCATGATAAAGATTTATCTCAAGTAAGCTAATTGCAGATTAATGTTCATTATCTTTCATAATAATATTCGTCGACAACAGTCAAAATTTGTTTCAGAAAAATGTTCCTCAGTTTCTTAAAAACTAATGCATCAACATTTTAATACATGCACTTAATTTTTTGTGTAATAATCCTAATCATAGAGCTCCAAAATACGTAATCACGTTGATTAGCTGATACAGTGGACTTTAATATAATATCCCAGATGAGGATTATTAACGTATTCTACATAAATTAAACTTTCTATTAATTTCACTGAAAACGATTGTATTCCGATCATTTCAGGGGCTTCAAGAAGATTTAGTTACAACAATACGTTTGAATGCAATATGCACAATGCATTTCCTAATTCATGCGTGCCACTATATAATATGCAACTGATTCAATATTTCTAAAATGTTCATTAGATGTGATCAAATATAACTTTCATATCTACAAAACAAAGTTTTAAACCATTGGCACGTTGACCCCTTCATGTAGATTAAAACTTAAATGAGACAAGCAAGTAATAGATATTCGAGTTCTCACCGTTTGTCAGAAACCCTGAAAGTTTTCCGTAATTCTTCGGCTAATTTAATTTGGTTCTCATGTAACAGTATTTTTAGAGTTTCATGTAACGACTTTCCGATATACGCGGTGTTGTTGAACTTTTCTGACAAGGATCGCTGATTACGCAGTAATCTTATTTGATCTTCGGTTTGCTGGTAATTTGACATATAACAAAAATTTAAACATCGGAACGGAAATCGTGCACTGCAAAATACAATGAATTTATCGTACATTTATTAAAAAATCATTACGTGACTTTCTGTAGCAATCTAACACCGCTTGCAGCTCTGCAAGACGATGATCCACTGCCTAAAAAACGAAAAACTTCAATTTTTGTTACCAATAAAACTGTTCTTCTTCAAAAATAATTAAACAAATGAAATACATATACAGCATTTCCCTTGTAACTGTTGGATGCAAGGCGTAAGTAACATCCATTTAGCAGTTCTCCAACACAAAAATTCGATGAAAATGAGCTAAACTGCTGTGACGTTAAAAATCCTTTTTTTAAAACTACATATCAGCTTAAGAATTAAAGTTACTACTGCAATTTCAGTTTTCCAGCTGTCTTAATGGATATAATAGCAGGAGGGCATAGGCCGCATGGAAACGACTGTTAGTAGTATTGGGCAAACAGACTAATTACCGGATTTTAATTTTTGCTTAGGGAATACATTTATTTCCGAGGATTACAGATTCTGCCCAGCAATAGGAAGAATGTTCATAGAGTCGATGTGAACGAAAGTTAAGAGAAAACTTCTTCCAAATTGAATTAATTTAATGTTTACTGATATGCAAATACTGTAAACGTTTCTTAGAAGCAATAATCACGTGAAATATGTTATGCTTTAAAGAAAACCAAGCGGGCTAATCATTCCAAGTCGCTTAGTACAAGAATAAATGAAAGTAATTAATTCGTCACTACATGAACTCCTTGCCATCACGATTTACATCCCTACGAAATTAATTCCTAACATGTATTCATGTGTTGCAACATGATGGCAATCATCGCTTGAATTAATATTTTCCACAAAGAGCTTAAATCTTATCCTAAAATCTTGCCATCAAAACAAAAAACTACAGCTTGAGAAAAAATCAATTTCAGTGAGCATTCGGAACAAAGTTTCACTTACTGTTTTTTGATAACTTTCAATAACGCGAATATGCCCTTGTGCCTGAAAATTGTCCTCTTGGTAATACAAGCCCCTCAATTCTTCAAGGTTTTCCGTACGACAATACTGAAATTCGCAAAATAATTAACGTTGAACCAACGCATTATAAAATAGTTCAAGAAGCGTGACAAAGATACCGCGGCATTTTAATTTAAAAGGCAACATGTCAACAATTTTTTTAAACGAATGAGAACTAAACAACCGTGGTTCGCCTTGTCACACAAATTAATTATTAATTAAGTAATGGGGTGTGAACAGAATTCTCTTGGCTTCCCTCAAAAAAGAGGAAAAAGAAGGTCTTTGAATTATTAGAGGTGTGTGCTAAGATCTTCAAAACTAATTAAACTTAAAGATAATTAAGCGCACCAATTCTTCGTTCATTTTTTTCTCAATGAAAGAATAACTAGAATGCATGTGCTAAGAATTAATTACCACAAAATAACATTAGTTTCTGCAAAAATAAAATAAAAAACCACATGATGTGTGAAGGGCAGGGGTCATTCAAAATAATTAGGATGCATAAAATCCTAAACATTTTTGACCTTCAAGGAGGTTTTCTCCCGGTCAAGCAACCATAATTTGCTGGTTAATTGAAGTTAGTAGATATATGCCTACATATCTTTGACCACAAATAATGAGTCCAGCCACCATATTCACATTCCTATTTTAAGGTTCAAATACATATAAGAAGTGTCCATGGATATTAGCCTTCTTGAATTCTAAAATTACTCAAGGTAATGCAATTCAATAATACAGATACAGTATATCAACTATTATCTTGGGATAATGCTAATACATTGTACTTTGAATTAGTTGCAATGCATGCACTTAATATTGGTAGATTGCTTTGTATGATGTACTTAAGATTCTCATGCTAGCAACCATCAATTATACATAATGCATATAAAGAAATAAAATTCGGGCAAAGTAGTGAAAGCTGTAATCAAAATCTCTAAATGGATGAGCAAGCGCACTTAACCAGGATCAAGTCTAAATATAAATGGCATTTTCTCAAAATGAACAAAGTAGGAAATATCGCACATGTTGTACATTTAGTTAATGCTCCAGCTTTAGCTAGTTCAAATAAATAATACGTTTATACATAAAGCATGCGGCCATTTTTACGAAAAGCTCTTAATGCCACACAAAACGTTCTTTTGCCGAAATATGCCTACTGTATCTGCCTCAGAGTGAACAGAAAATCTATAAGGTATATATGCACTAAAATGTCATGATAAGATTCAGGTGTAGCTTTGGGAGAATAACTATAACATTTTGTAAATATTTCATCACTTGTGGAATATCCCATTGCAATATAAGTTTACTTGTGCATTTAGCAAAAACTATAAATAACCGTTATGGCGTTGAAAGATATTTATGAAAAGATGTTCAAACTGCCTCAACGTTTAGAGCGTCTCAAGTAAAGTTACCATTTAAGATTAAATCTACAAAAATATTTTTAAAAAACGTTTCTTACAGGCACATTTAAAATAGCGGCTACTTGCATAGGGTACTTTCGACAAACGTACGCATAGTTTAAGTTTGGAAACCCGATGAACGTCAATTTTTTATAGACAATAAGGAGGAAAATAAACCACCTTAGGGCCCACATTTTAATCAGCACTAGCTTGTCAATTGACGAAGTGAAAGGCTGAGTAATAATGGGCTGGTATAAATCAGACTATAGTTAAACTTTCCTAACATTGCGTGTTTGACTTGTCTTTACTTCAATTAATTTTGTGCGTGGTGAAACAAACACGTTGACGTTAAACGTCAAAGCAAAAGCTTTAGTTCATCATTAAAGTAATTAGAAAGACAGCCATAAAAATAGGCAATTTTCGAAAATACTATGATAAGTAATTAATACTTCAATTTAAGTACATCAATTTTTCATTAGCAATTATCAAACGTCGCGTATCTGATATGATTCTGACGTGTGATGCCATTGAAACGAAGAGATTCAATAACCCAAGTCGTTATCGATCCAAAAAAAACTTCACGCTTAATTACGTTACAAGTAAGAATGACTATTGTACGAGTAAAAACGGCGAAATAGGTAGAATCATGCACTTCACAGGAAACTATTACAATAAAAGGCTTGAAAGCATTGCACACCGTTGTATTTTTGTTTTTAATCCGTGCTTGAAAAAAATGTATCACAATTGTAAATCTGAATTGGATGTTTTTGCTTAAATAAGTGGAGTCCTTTCTAATTTGATCATTCGCTTATTTATGCTTGATAAACCATAATTGATAAACTATCTCCTATAATCCAATGTTTGGTTTGCTCTTGCTTTTCAGATAATTTTCAGAAAGGTCCACGCCTTAGTGATCTTAAGTGTCCTTTACAAATTGCGAAATTTCACTACATCATGTCATTAAAAGGCATTTTTTTTCCTTTAGCAGCGCAGCCGTGACTAATAAGACAGCATAGAATAAGAAATACATTGAAAAATCGCAAATGATAATTTTAAATACGAGCTTAAATTAAAAAAAGACTTATCTTTTCAACTTAATACAGGCTAAAAAAGTTTGCTCTAATTCAATAAATCTTTTCACGTCATGTCCTGCCCGCAATATACTCGATATAACTTTCAAAGACATTTTTGGCGTCAGTCTTAACAGAAATGTGTCTACCACAGAAAAAAGGGCACAGCCACGGTGCAGATTACAGACAACTGTCTTCTTATGAATGCACTTATCAAGCCGAGTCGCCAATTTTTTGCATCCAGATAATGGTAAACATTTTAAAACAGGGATCTGGTTACAATTTGAGAAATCCTTCGATGATCTTCTGGGCATTTTGGTGCCAAGATTCAATACGCCTCTATACAAGCACAAAAAATATGCTTGATAATGTAAATGGGCAGCTAATACGCATTTTGATAAGCATAAATATCAAGTCAAACGAGCAAAATGTATCGTAGCTAGTAGCTACTGCTGTTTCTAATATCCCCTTACAAGCCAAAACATAAATTTTCAACAATTAGGCTGACTGAAAATTTCAGTTTTACTACTGTTTCGTTGCATAATTAGGCCGACATAACGACTCATCTTCCATTACAAAGCCTCAGCATCAATGGCTATTTGTAAGTTTGCTTAAAACTAACCGAACCATTAAGAGTGATTCATGTGGGTAATTACAGCATTTTAAAAGCCAATCTTTTTATGTAAATTTAACAGCTAATGATGGCTTTTATTTTGGCGAGAAGAAGAAACCTGTCAATATTTAGACGCATGCAGAATTACCGAGTAAAAACAGACGTTTATTGCTACAAAATATCTACCAAAAAGAATACTCAAATGCACGTCTACTGTATGTGCAATAACGCTTTTTTCATGTTTGACGAAATCTATTGTTATAATCAGAATAAACACAAGAATTGAGGTTGCATACGTTTTGTTTTTAAATAAATGAGACATTTTCAAACTATAAAATTGCATGTAGACCCTAGTGGACGATCAATTCTACACGGGAAAAATTAAATTTAGCAATTATAACAAGTATCTGAAGCAAAATTGTAAGAAGTAAGTTTTTACATGGTGGGCATCCTTTTGGCTCAATCTTAACAGCATCTCACATTTTGTTAAGAGCTCAAATAGGAGCTGGGAGCATTATTAAACCCTAAATTTCCACGCTTGATTTTCATTCAGATTACGCTTTAAGTTCAGGCTTAAAATTAATCGGCAAGTGGAGCAATCATTACAAAGGAATAATTCCGGAGAAAAAAATACTCAGCTAGAGCCATCCATCCGACAGTATGGAGTAATTAGGAATACTTAAGAAGAATATATCTAGGATAACTTCCCTTACTGCTTGGAATTCCAGCTGTTTATTACCACATTGGCATTTAATTATGCATGAAACTATTCAAAGATTAAGGAAATTTAATGTTCCGTACGGTCACAATGTGCTCACTATTACAAGATAGTTCAATTGTTAATTAACTTGTTTATCCAAAAGTCAGCGGCGAACTGGGTCAACCTGCCACAAGACAATCACCGGGTGAGCCAAATCAGAAAAACAAATTAGTGTAATTAAAAAACCACATGACGAAAAAAAAATATTTTTATAATTTTTTTTCTTGTCCCTCCCTGGCTGTTGTTGGTTGGTATTTTGATTTGGGTTTGCAACACTCGAATTAAATGGTTTTCTTTATTTTTATTTTAGCCCAGTGAACCGTAGGGTTTCCAGGTGCTTAAAAAATGTTGAAATAACCTGTTAACAAAAAGCTTAAATAAACTGCAATCAGAGGCGGATTTGACCTCTCAAAGGCCTTAAGCGCAAGCTCCCTGAATGTTCGTTCAAAAATATAGATTTTTGGAATCAGGCGGATCTGTCATTGCAGGCTGGTGCCACATCTCAAGTGTCCAGCATGGCGAAAAACAAGACTGTTAATATCGGATTTTAGCTTCGATGAAATAATATCAATTAAGGGAAGCATAGACGAAAATTTAAATAATAACTAGACTATATCATCCAATCATGAAATTTTGGCTTCATTTCTAAACATTTTAAGAAGAGTTGAGCTCACATATCTTATAAAAACATTAATATCGTTTTAGTAAAAAATGATTTGGAATCTTAATGATGAAACGCCATAGTTGAATGTTTATGAAAGCTCTGACTGAATGACTGAATATATCCTTAGCACATTCAGTTTCCAATCCATCAATTTCTCAAAAGTTTGCATTTAATTTCCATATTATACTTAATATTCAACTGTTAAGAATATTCATAAAGTTATGTTTAGTTAAACCTGAAAAGGACAATTATTTGTACGTATATTTTACACAATTATTCTTATGCACAGAGTATTTCAGTTCCTTAACTTAAGCTACTTGCAAAATGAACTAATATGTCTTAATGACGAATACAAAGTCTGTTCAAAAATCATCAAAGACTATTATACAAACATTTTCTTTAATAAGCTGTTCATCTGTAATCCTATCTCTATGTCTTGCACCTACTACAGTGTATATCGACAGTATTTAACTTCTGAAGAATTAAGACCTTTGAAATGATTCGTCGAATCGTGGGCAGCAATAAAGTCGCTTGGTGCCATTCCCAGAACAATGCTTCCTGAAGTTACAGGAGTGTCAGAATAATATCTAATTAATAGTTATCTACCTGATTTCCTTTGATAGGTTCAATAAGAACACTTAGATATAAATTGCCTGCTAAATCCGGCTTTAATCTCAGATTCTAAATCTCAAATTAAAAAAACAGTGGCAATTAAGGTTTTCTCTTTGATCTTATTTGCCATTAAAGCAATAATGAAGGTAATTTGGAGTGTGCAATGAGCTCCCTGATGCATCATTAAGCACTAACAGCAGTAGGATGTTGTCCAGTACTAACAACTCAGATTAAGTCAACTGTTATTCAAAAGATCAAATAAAACTATGAAGAATACAGGCAGGGATAATAGCGAAAAAATACTGATGCATTGATTTCCTGGCTCACGTATTTGAAGAAACATTTAGCAATTGTTGTTAAATTCCAAAAGAAAATGGTAAATGGCAATGCAACTGTTAAATGTTCTCCTTCCATTCATCAAACACAGCAGTACAAAACAATCATTAAACAAATTCATAAAGCATCGACCTCCTAGCATACTGTCAACTATAATCCGGCATTCAAGATATTTAACAAGCCAACGGTGGTATTGATAAAAACGATACAACTTATAGATCTGGGTGGTTCAATTTGTCACTAAAAGCGGGCCGCACGAGTGGGTGTGGTATTAACTCACGGTCCACACACTATACATTTTTAATGTTTTTCAAATTTTTTTCATGTTTTTTGTAAATTTTTTTCGAACTGTCGCGGGCCGCCAGAAAGGCTTCCTGGGCCACGTGTTGGACCACCCTGTTATAGATCATAGACGAAAGTACAGTGAAACCTCCGAATACCGGACACTCGCGGGACCGGACCTTTTGTCCGTTATTTGGAGGTGGCCGTTAT
>JAQIXS010002344.1:0-23398 GCA_034700785.1 Rossiulus vilnensis
GGGGTTCTTACCGCTCCGGGTGTGTACCAGGTCTACAGAGCACCCTTCTCAGCAGTTGCCCTCCTGAGCTGAACGAAGATCCTCGCTACGAATCTGCTACTTCAACTTGAAGACAAAAAATATTATTATTTAAGAAGTGCACCTTAAAGAATTTGACGAATCGGTTGTATTTTTGATAATATTACGACGAAATTTCTCAACAAAAAAGTTTAACTCTTGTTGTAATTTTAAGCGATTTTAACCAGTCTTAACGGTGGGGAATTGAAATTTGGCAAAATTTACTTTTTTTGGGGTTTTTAGCATTGATTTTCATAAGTTTGGTGAAATTTCGTTAATTTTCCTTTCTTTAACTTATTTTTCATAATTTTGAAAAGTTTACTTTTTCTAGCATTGGTTTTCCCAATTTTGGCAAACTTCTGCAAAGTTTACTTTTTTTCATAATTTTGTAAAGTATACATTTTTCGGCATTGGAATTCATAATTTTGGCGAAAATATGCAGTTTCTGGCTGAAATATATTTATTTATTTATAATGTGAAAGTCGTTTAATACATTTTTTTAACGACAAGATGACGAATCATTGATTTGATCTGCGTTTTTTCCCCGAAATTTGCTTTACAAATATTATTGATTAATGATAGCAGTAGGTATAGATATTTTTTAAAAATGGTACCGTTAAGATGCACCCCCCTCGTCCCCCTTTGCCCGACGTAATTTATGGATTGCCCTAGTAGGGCAGTCCATAAAGACCTGTCATCCAAAATGGCGCCCTCCAAGCCTTACAGAAAAAAGCAGACGAAATCCGATTAAATTTATCCAATGCCAAGATATAGTACGCGCCGTGCACATCGTAGGAACAGCGGGATTGATTACTAATAATCAGCTGACGGGAAACGATAGCGTACAAAATGTCACCACGGAATGGAAATGGACAGAACTCTTGACTGGAAAGCGTAATTCGTCGAAGATAGTGTCACGATGATGTGCTAAATCTAATCGCATTTCCAATCAAGGTGTAACACATTTTTTCTGATCGTAATTATCTTATCGTTTTGCCTCGACTCAAACGTTTATTATAAGAAAAATCCGCCGTATTTATGTGGCAATATCGATAGGGCGTGGAAGGCTTCACGATGGTAACGATTTGCTAATTCATTCTAAGCTAATATTTATATAGTCTTACGCTCGCATATGTTATCCCATACAATTTATATTTATAAAAAAAATTTGATACCGTTTAATTAATGTTCAGGTATGCTGCTGCTTATCCCAGATCTTCGGTTTCTTGAGGCTAGAAATCAACCAGTTATGCCAAAATCTCGAACCGTGGGCAGTGATCGCTTGCACCGTGGTGCTGACACTCATACTGATCGAAATCAAGGAGTTTCTCTGGCAGGATGAAAGTTAGTAAGGTTTTCACATTTATCGAAATAACATATACAGTTGCAACACCACAGAAAGAGAACTTGCCTTGCTTTCTATTGTGCAAATTCTTTTATAAATTAATTTTAGTTAAATTAGCTAATTTCTGTTTTATTCGAAACGATAAAGTGTAGGGAGACGTCGCTTTAGCAACTGAAAATTTGAAAAACTAGATTACGTATCTTCGAAAAACAAAGATAGGTAATCTAGTTTTTCAAATTTTCAAAAAATCAAGTCTGCAATTTAAGTAAAATTTGCTCAGAAATGCCGATATTAAAAAGGAATGCCGTAGGCGAACATTTTGAAAAGTTGGGATGAAAAATGCGATTTTACCACTCTCAAAATTACACAAAAATTGATAAAAAAAACGCTGCAGGTAAAAATGTTCTAAAAAATTGTTCATAAGGTACGGTATTTTTCCCCAATAATTATCTAAAGTGCCAAGGAGGATCAGGACTCCCTTGACCCTTACGTGGTGCGCACCGTACAATGGCGCGGTTTGTGTCCCCCTATCCTTAAGGCCGGCACTGTTCCAGATTCAATTCAATTCAACTCGGTACCCTACTAGCAGCGAGTGATGTGCCACGTGGTAAGGGTGGGGAAGGGTGTAATCCATCAACCCAATATTATTCGGTGATTGCCACCTCATTGGGATGGACACCGACATCATCGTAAATTGAATTTCATACATCTTAAGGGCACAAAGGTATTTTTGGAAGAGCATTCCAACGTCGAATGGCATGCAAGAAAAATGACCAATAGTACGGATCCGAACGTGCTCAGAGTTCAATAAGAAGAGGGTTGGAATGACAGTTGCTACCACCTCGGTGGTTACGTTTAAAGGTTCCCTCCACCAAATTCCAATTACCCTATGAGGTAAATTTTTCAATGATCCCCGTGCTTTGATCCTCCCGTCCTGATCGCAAGGTCTCCCATTGTAGATCCTTGATCATCTGGGTGACGCTCTCGTCTCGCTGGTATTTACCAGTTGTTTTTCACTCGGGAAATAAACCTTTGTGCGAACGCTTCGTTGCAGGCATTTTCAGCAGGGTAAAGCAGAGCGTCTTTCGTTTCGTCCGCTGCCTGCCGTACGTCAAAGCAAAGATAGACGCGGAGATGGACAAGGCGAGGTATTCTCTGCAAGAAGAAGCGTTCAAAGCCAACGAGGGAATGCCCTTTTTGGTGACGCTGCCAGAGGAAGGCTGGAGCAAAGTACGTAAACTACGATGGTTCAATATCGTGTCCTCCGCTTTCATCGCGCCAACTACAAACCTAAGATTATCGAGTCTTACCTTCGTAGGACAGAATCTTGGAAGAGACCGACAAATACACCAAGTTGGGCAGCGTCGACTGGCTTCACGGCAGGGTGTCCGGCGCGGTGTACAACTACAGCGACGACCTGGTTGCTCTGGCTTCGGACGTGTACAGCAAATGCGCCTGGACCAACCCTTTGCACCACGACGTGTTTCCCGGCACGCACAAGATGGAAGCCGAGGTGGTCAGGATGGTCTGCAACATGTTCAACGGCGGCCCAGACAGCTGTGGCGTGGTGAGTGCGCCCGTCCCCTTGGTCGGAGATGTCCTCAGTGCCGGATTAACCCATGTAGAGGCCCTTAGGCCGTCGAAATCTCGGGACTCCCTTTGCACTTTGAAAATGATATCCTGATACGGTTTGAACAACAAAATTTTGTGGGACATTGATTTTCTATCTATTAGAAACAATTTCAAAAAATTATGATTGTAATTCTCTTTCAAAATCAAATTCAATATTATTTTGATGCCCTGTCACGGGGCAACTAAAAGGCCTACTTGGCCAATTGGATAATCCGGCACTGGATGTCCTGCTCGATCCGTGGAATTGATCCGGTGACCGATCTTGCTTCCAGCTGACCAGCGGCGGAACGGAGAGCATAATCCTTGCGTGCAAGGCCTACAGAGACCGGGCTGTCAGTTTGGGAATCAGGCGACCTCAGATCGTGTGCTGCGCCAGCGCTCACGCTGCCTTCGACAAAGCGGCCATGCTCATGAATGCCAAGATCACCCACGTCCCGTTCGATCCGGTCACTTTCAAAGTGGACTTGAAGGCTATGAGAAAGGCCATTACCAAAGATACGTGCATGGTGGGTTAAGTTCTTCTCTCTGCATCCGTCACCGCTCTTACTTCGCTAATTTTGATGTCCGTTTATATTTTTGGTAGCTCGTGGCCTCCGCGCCGCATTTCCCTCACGGAATCTGCGATCCGGTCGAAGAAGTTGCCGAGGCATGGTTTCCTCTCCTAAAACGTGTTGCTAGATTTAGGTTTCAAAGAGTGATTGGCAGGTTTTCTATTTTTTTAAACCTGTGTGGTAGTGGACTCCTGAAGCGGCCATTCCACATTTATAGAGGAAACAAAG
Organism: Rossiulus vilnensis; assembly: GCA_034700785.1. Classification (NCBI taxonomy): domain Eukaryota; kingdom Metazoa; phylum Arthropoda; class Diplopoda; order Julida; family Julidae; genus Rossiulus; species Rossiulus vilnensis. The sequence continues at coordinate 3,814 of JAQIXS010002344.1, forward strand.
TCTGTACCAAATTAATTTTTTTATGAACTAGACATCTTATATATATATCTTAATTTTCTATTTTTTTGCTAAATTATCCTATATTTTCATAATTTTAATTAACCTATAACATATTTGGATAAAACGGAAGTGCCGATCCTTTGTTCCCATTAATTAATGATTTTTAAGCAGATTTGTTCCCAAAATCCGTAATTCCCCGATCGTCGTTTTTTTCCGTTAATTCCGAATATTTCCAGGAAAATTTCGGTTATAAATGTCGCCCAGATCTACGACGTGTTGTCTCGGTTTTAAAATCCTTATTTTCAAACCACGACATTCCATTACTTGACATTCCTCGGCAATCTTTTATTTACGAATGAATGACACTTCTGGTAATACTTTCGAGGGAATGTTGACATTACAATTATTTTGAAAATATTTAAAAAAAGCACTGCAGCGCTAAATTAAAATTTATATTTCATAAAATTCTTAAGATTCACATTTCATCCTATATTTATCGGGGGGAAAAAATCCTATATTTTCTAAATTATTTCTCAGAAGAATGGGTTCGTGAAAAATCATGAGAAATGGATGAAAACATACCGAATTAAAACTGTGCGCATGCTTCACAATAGCACTGGCATTTGTTACCTTTTGGAAAGACATCATCAATTTCCCTCAGTCTGCAGGCTAGCCGAGGTCCAAAATGGACAGCCAAATTCTTATTTTTTATATCGGCAACAAAACGTATCTTTGCGGGTGAAGGTTAGTCTGCATAGTTTGACGTAACTTTACTTTTCGGCTTTTGTGTGGGGATCTTTTTTATCTTGGAATCGAGCAAAATCAAAAAAATACATAAAAAACTTGCCAACGGTCTCTCCACCAATCCACGTGAAACTCCGGCATTTCCTAACTCTTCCTTTCTTCGTTCCAGCTCGGCTTGAAGTACAATATTCCGGTTCACGTGGACGCCTGTTTGGGCGGATTCCTGATCGCATTCATGGAGAAAGCCGGCTTCCCTCTTCCTCCGTTCGACTTCAGAGTTTCAGGAGTGAGCAGCATTTCCTGCGATACGCACAAGGTATTAAATTAAGCATCTCGTTTCAAAGCCCTAAACATTTGTTTTATAAAAAAAAAAAAAAAAACATAAAAGCAAACTGACCTTTCAGTACGGATCGGCCCCGAAAGGAACTTCGGTTCTGGTCTACAAGGATCCGAGTATGCGCCACTTCCAATATTTCGTTACTCCGGATTGGCCAGGGGGAATCTACGCCTCTCCGAGCATCCCGGGTAATATTTTGACTTTTTTTCCTCTTTTAAATGTTTGCAAAAAACATTACATCATACATCCCGGCCATTTTTTCAATTATAGGAAATATAAGATAAATTATCGTCCTATTCATTTTAAATTTAATTCGCTGCCGCATTGATTTTTTGCAACATATTTTCAAAATTATTCTAAAATCAAAATTCCCGACCGTTTTACGGCAAAAAATTGTCGAAAATTCGTCGCGAATTATGCACTTTGGGCCATGTATTTTTCTTTAAAAAAATGGCCGAGGAATATCAAGTAATCGAACGCCTTAGGCACAAAATAAGTTTTTTGGATAAAATTCTGTACACATTCGGATATCGTTAACTATAGGAACGCCGTAGGGAGAACGATATCGAAAAATTAAATTATAAATTATGGAAATAGAATGACAATTTCGAAAAATTAAATTACAATTTATGGAAATAAAATAATATCGAAAAATTAAATTATAAACTATGGAAATAAAATGACCATTTCGAAAAATTAAATTATAAATAATGGATTTCGTCGCATAATTCGCTAAGGAAAAGTACTGAGGAAATAAATATACGTGGTTTTTTTCATTACAAAAAAACCCGCGTGATTATCAATCCAATATTTTGGCTCAAATTCCTGTACGAAATTCGCTTAGCAAAATAACGAATTAAAAAGAACGAATAAATGATTTCCGCAATTCGTCAAAATCTAAGAAGACCGTAAATAATGACTTCGTAAATTATTAAAATATAGCAAATATCCTATAACTAAACAAAAAATAGGTTATATGGGATTTATAGGATGTCAGGGATGCCTGCAGTTACGTTCAAACCCACTTATGGAAATCCGAGCAATCCGTTCGGATCCATACTATTGGCCATATTTCTTAGGGCTCTAAGAGAACCAACAGAAATTTCGTTTGACAAAGACGATAGTGACCAAGTTAAATAAATATAGTCTAAATAAATGAAGTCTAATAAGGAAGAATCTCTCGACAGGCAGCCGATCCGGCGGCATCATTGCCACGTGTTGGGCCACGCTGTTGCATTTCGGGGAAAGCGGTTACGTGGACATGACCAGGAAAATCATCACGACCACCAGGAAGATTAAGGAAGGGTACGTGCTAGTTGGGAGGCTAAGTGCTTGGAATAATTGATTTTTTAACCCCTTTGATTTTAACGACCGAAGACTCGAGAAAATCCCGAACATCTACATTCTGGGAGACCCTCTTGTGAGCGTCATTGCCATCGGGTCCAACGATTTCGACATCTATCGCCTGTCGGACGACTTGACCAAAAAAGGGTGGAACCTGAACGCTTTACAATTTCCATCGAGGTGAGGATTTCCTTCGGAAAGTGCATTCCAGCAAATGGCCTTCGCTATAATTAAGCATGGGGCTCTTTGAAAAGTTTACCTTATCGGGTAATTGTAATTTGTTGGAGGGAATCTTCAAACGTAACCACCGAGGTGGTAGAAACGGTCATTCCAACCCTCTTATGGAACTCCGAGAGCACATTCGGACCCGTACTACTGGTCATTTTGCTTGCGTGCCATTCGATGTTGGAATGTTCTTCCAAAAGGACCTTTGTGCCTTAAGCTGCGTGAAATATTAAATTTTACAATGATGTCAGTGTACACCCCATTGGAGGTGGCAACCACCAAATAATGTTGGGTGGATGGATTACACCACCCCTACCACATGGCATATAACTTGCTGCTAGTAGGGTACCGAGTTGAATTGAATTAAGAATTTTTTCTCTTTTAAATCGGAATTAGCGTGCATCTGTGCGTGACAATGATGCACACTCGAGAGAACTTTGCGGATCAATTCCTCGGCGACGTGTCGTCTTGCGTCGAGGTGATCATGAAAGATCCGAAGGCTGACAAGGGAGGAAAGGCAAGTGTCCGTAGGCTCGTTCGCGTTAAAAGTCGAGAGCATTTACAATGTGAAACTTATTTTTTTAGGCCGCCATATACGGAATGGCTCAGAGCATCCCGGATCGCTCGATGGTCTCGGAATTGACTCACAGTTACTTGGACGCGTGTTACAGCACGCACGACGCCGGGCCCACAAACCCTAGCAAGAAGTTGAACTAGTGTTACCAAATCGATGACAGACGCTTATAAGCCACTCACGCGTTGAGTCTTCACTTGAGCACGATTCGCTGTTTCCGTCCGGACTCAACGCTCTTATTATACTTGTCAAAGAGGACGGTTACTTGCCAGATTTGCGGTGTTGATGGATCGCCTGACAACGTGGTGTAATTTTCTTTCACTGAGAATGCACAAAATAAACACATAATGAAACATACACTGGCCATACTTAAAATTTTTAAGATACTCACGTCTGAAATTGGCAACGAAACACCTCGAACTGGGTACCTGTTTGTTGCATTTGTTGTATTAATGGGCTTGATCTGTTACTTATCTGGTTTTTCGTACATGAAAAACATGATACCGCACTAGTGGACGGGCTTTTAAAAGTTCGTTCTAAGCTGTAACACAAAATGCAACAAATGGATGCCCACTGTGCAATTTTTTTCCAGTTTCGTTTCGATTACCGATGCCGCATTTTAACCAGCGGTCAATTTCTAGCTGTTCCCGTTAATTCGCATGAAACGGATTTCTTACACATTCCAATATAAGACATATAGGAATTTTTTTAAACAAATATAAGATTAATTATTGCCTTAGTCGTTTTAAGTTTCATTCACTGCTGCGGTGATTTTTAACACATTTTCAACATTATTCTAAAATCAAAATCCCCCAACTATTTTTCAGAAAAAAATGTCGAAAATTCATCCCAAATTACATATTTTTCTACGAAATGGTCGATTAATATCCAGTAATGAAACGTTTTACGCCCAAAAATAAATTTTTAGAATAAAATTCCGTAGAAATTTGGATATCATTAACTACAGGAACGCCGTAGGTTAACAATTTCGTAGAATTAAATTATGGATTTTTCCATATCAAATAAAATTAGGGATAAAGGAAAGTACTGAGGAATGCACAGGTTTTTTAAAACAGTGATTATCAAACCCCGTATTTTGGGTCAAATTCCTGCACAAAATTTGCCAATCAAAGGGTTGAAAGTTAAGGCGTCATTTTAGAAATATTATGAATTAAAAGGAACGAAGAAATGATGCCAATAATTCGTCAAAATCTAAGAAAACCTAAATAATGACTACATAAAACGATTAAAATATAGGATAATTAAACAAAACATAGTAAATATAGGTGTCTGGGATTTAATTGGTTACAAACTATCGGAGGTTCCATTATGGACTTCCACTCCCACTATGCATTATGCATAAAAGGGGACTTATATAAATTTACGTCATACGGGAGACTAGCCGATGACAATTCTACGAGGGGGGGAAATAAAGCATTGATAATAAGTGATTGAAGCAACACTTTATGGGAAAAATAATTGCGTGGCGGGCATTCAAATTGGACGGTTCCTGGAATCTTAAGTTTTTAAAGTTTTCAAGTCATGATTTGCACGTACGCTATTTAATCGGGATAAACTCCAATCGTTACAATCATAAACTTTAGAAAATAAAACTTCTTCGATTATTTCAATCCAAACCATAAAAACAAGGAATGAATTAAGTGAAAATGAAAAAGAAAATGATACTACGAAATTGGTGACGCAGTCCGAGAAAGCGATCATTTCTTAGTCTAAGAAAAAACAGCGCAGCCGGATATAAAGTACGACCGAAAATTTAAATTTTTTTCTAGCATTTCAGGATTTGAATTGAGTTTCAGAAATTGAAACGAGGAAAACTCCAACGTGGAAAAAAACACGTTAGAGGTCCTAAACGTCCCAGCGTCCAACTCATTCAATTTTACGATTCACTTCGAAGTAATAAAACTATTCAAAACATCCAGAAAACTTACGTTTTGAGCAAAAATCGTTCTCCTCACAGGTTTTTTTATGTCTGGTAATCGTTTTCTACATTTGTATCGTAACAGGTGGTTAGTAGGCGTTTCTGATCGCTCCAAACGCTAAACGGGAAAAAATCAAACTCGGGAAAGGAAAGACGTAGAGAATGGGGCGGCATTAAAAACGAAAACAAGTGTCTCGTAGTAGAAAAACAAAAGCCCCCGGGTTTAAAAAAAATACATGTGTGGAATATCGTCTCGGGTCCAAGAAAACTTCCACCGAAATTTAACTGGGAGGCGGAGGAGGAGGCGGCGGCGCCGCGAGCAGGTTGGGCAGACCGGCCTGCGCCAAAGCGTTCAGGTCCATCGTGGGACCGGCGCTCGCCTGTCCGAGCTGGGGAGGAGGTGGTGGAGGTGGAATGCCGACGTAACCGTGGGCCCAGTGATTCGGCCCGACTCCCCTCGGAGGTGGAACCGGAGAGGGATGCTGCTGCCACTGCATACCTGCGGAAATTACGAGCAGTGTACAGCAAAACGTTCACCGAAGGTATTAATGCCGCTTCACACTGGAGGTTTGGCACTTACACCTCTTCTATGCGGAATAAAACAGCAAGGGGTGACGCAGTGCCAGATTAACCATTAGGTCAAGTAGGCACCGGTCTATGGGCCCCGCGACAAATGATCAAAAAATATTTAATATTACAATACACTGTTTATCAATGTTTGTTTTGTTTAATGAAATTGGTTTTATCAAGATTTTGTTGTTCATAACGTATTAGGATATAATTAGTAAAGTGCAAAGGCGCCCCCGAGATTTCGACGGCCTAAGGGCCTCTACATGGGTTAATCCGGCACTGGGGTGACGTCGTATAACCAAAATTTTAGGGAGAACGCCACGCGGCTGACCCATTTAAAATTTGCTAAAAACTGATGGGGACAAGCGTGGAATTTTAACCGCAATCCTTTGGTTGAAACCAAAACAGCGCGCCGTTTTGCGGCATTGCTTCTACGATTGGTGGAGCGAGGTTTTCACTACAGGATTCTATCGGATATCTTAACCCATAGTGCATTTCGGTGGTCCAAACGTGAATATAGTTAAGGACTGAACACATTTTATGCCCTACATTCAGGCATAAGCATAAAGACCTCTAGTGTGAAGCAGCCTTTACACTCTTTAAAATTCAAGGTGCAGCGACCGGGTTTTAGGACGATGGGTCCGAAAGATGTTTGGACGGAGGAGAGAGCAACGTTAATCTTCGAACGACTGCGATAAGACTTACCTTGCTGTTGCATCCAGGGCATTCCACCCATGGGGGGTCCTTGGCCCCCGCTCGGTGGTGGTGGAGGTGGGGGAGGCGGCTGAGCCAATATACCTTAGGGCAAAAAAATTTAAGTGCGTTAGAAAACGTTTTAAAGTGTCCGACTTGAAACGTTTCGGCCCATCAATTTAAACACTGGAACTCCAGTGTGGGGTACTTATCAACCCCCCAGAGCCGCTAGTTTTCTCAATAATTCTTGAAGACTAACTTTTTTGTTTTGATTTCTACTAAAATTACTGAACAACATTTTCAAACAGATAGAACCAAAATTGTGCTAATTTTCAAGATTGATTATTAATGATTTTTCTAAATCGGGGCTTTTTCTCAAAATGTAATATTGTTAGGATGCATTATTACATTCTTTATTCATTTTTTGTATTTAGTACAATAATGCAAGATTAACATTAGTTCTGACCAATCTTTTTTAACAAAGGAAAATTCCACATTAAATAAATTCAATTAAGACAGTGTTGGCAAACACAATACACAGGTTATGTAACAATTGGAAACATATATTGGAATTTTTAAATGGTTTTAGGACTTTTTTAAGAATATTTAGGCCTTTTAGGACTAGTTTGCCACCCTTATCTATGTTAAATTTTCTACAGTATAGTTCTAGTGATTAAGTGGGTTTGACCAAAAAAAAAAAAAATAGAAAATGCGGCAAAATTTTTCAAGTAGTGGGTCCACATTCAGACGTAAGTTAAGAATAAAGAGTAACAGCGGCCTCACCCGCATAAGACGCATGCTGTCCGGGGCCGGCGTGCTGCCACGGAGGAGCTCCTCCCTGGTGGGGTCCCATGTTGCCCATGGCCATTCCGGGCTGCTTCCCCGCCTGTCCGGGATTCCACGGCGGTTGAATGGTCTGGCTCATCTTTTGATAGAACGGAGGGCGAAAAGAATCCTGATAAAGCGCATAAATATCACTCCTTATTCCACCAGTGCAGTGCAAAGCAGACTTACAAGCGCGGGCGGCTGTCCTTGGCTGTGTGAGGGGGGCGGCGGCGGAGGGGCCATGATGGCCCGCTGGGGTCCCTGCGGACCGCCGAAAAGGTTGCTGCTGGAGTGACCGTGGCCGCCACCCGAAGACTTTGTGGGCGGTGGAGGACCTTCGCCCAGTTCGGCCATCAATGACATGTACTTTAATAACAAATAGAAAAGACGTGAATACTAAATCTACGGTGTACTCGTATATCCTGGTCATTTTTCTAAGAAAAAATACAGGATAAATTATTATCTTATTTATTTTAAAATTTCATTCGCTGCCGCGGTGATTTTTTTAAAGATATTCTCAAAATTATTCCTCATTCAAAATTCACAACTATTTTTCAGAGTAAAATGTCGAACATTCATCGCAAATTATGCATTTTGGCACTTATTTCTCCAAGAAATGGCTGAGGAATATCAAGTAATGGAAATTTTTAAGCACAAAATAAAAATCTTGGAATAAAATTATGTACAAATTTGGATATCATTAAAACTATAGAAATGACGAAAGTGAATAATTTCGAAAAATGATTATAAATTACAGATTTTGACGCATAGTTCGTTAAAGAAAATTATTGAGGAATATAGGGGTTTTTAAAAACCGTGATTATCAACCCAATATTTTGGGTGAAATTCCTGTACAAAATTTGCTTAGAAATATCACGAATTAAAGGAACGAAGAAATGATATCAACAATTCGTCAAAATCTAAGAATATGTGATTAATGACTTCATAAAACGATTAAAATATAGGAAATATGGGATACTTTGCTAAAATATAGGATAATTAAACCCAAAATAGGATATACAGGATTGATAAGATGTCAAAGAACGCCAAAAATTTTTAAATAATGATTGTTATTTGAGTTAAATCCGAAATCTAACGTGAACGGATTTAAACCTGAAACGTAATAATTCGGTAACAAGGTCTCAAGATCTGTTCCAACAATGAAGCTCATTTAAAACTTTTTTACTTAATGTTTCAAAATGTCTAACCTCCTCGTCGATCTTCGACTTGTCCGAAGGCGGTCCTCCGCTGCCAAAGCTGCTACCCGGCCTTCTCTCTCTACAGTCTTTGGAGATGTGTCCGGCACCACCGCAACTGGAGCAGATCACGTTCGTGGTGACGTTCGGCTTGTCCGGGCACTGCCAACTCTTGTGGTTCGTGGCCCCGCAATTCGTACACCTGGATCCGTCGCTCTCTCTCAGGGTGCCGTTGAGCAGGGCTAACTCGCGCAATTGCATTCTCCGTAAATCGTTCTGACCTTCAGGAACTTCCACGCCCTGGCGAATTATTTCCTTGATCTAATAAACGAGATTCAAAACCCTTGGACCCTTGCTGACAAGATTTTACAGCAACAAATTATTAATTACTGACCTTCTCGACAGTTTTCTTCACGCTCTCCGGATTGTTTGCCGTGACGTACGCGTGCAACGGTTCGTCCTCTCCGGGGAGCGGTTGACCATCTTTTCGACTGACCTTACCTTCTTTCACAGATCCTTTGCCTCTGATGATTATCTTTGCTCCAGTCTACGATTTCAAATAATCATAATAACAACAATAATAAAAGAAATGAAAGTTTCCCCAAAACAAGAACACGCGATAAAGAGTGCGTACGTCTTTCTCCATCGCTTTCAGTGTGTTGCCTCTCGGCCCGATCAATAGCCCGACGAAGTTGATATCAGGATGTTCCTCTTGCGGAATCATCACTTTGTCGCTGACGCGAACTATCGGCGGTCTATAAAAACAAGCAAGAAGTTAATTTGCGAAGATCGTCATCGCAGTCGACTTCTGGAAACGAACTGATAAATACGCTCCGCTCACTTGTAATCAGACGGAGGTTTGAAATCCGGATTTACATCCAGCATTTGCTGAATGAGATGATGCCTTTCATCTTCCAGCTTCTTGCGCGTTCGGTATTCCCGAGTGTTCAAGCGCTTCCCCTCGTTATTGTAAATGGGTTCTGGCGACGGGGATCTGAAATCAATCCAAATGACAGAGGTTCTGTACGATATACTGGCACCACCGGCCAGTTTTTGTTAAATAATTTCGTTTTTGCACCCCAAACGTGCGTGGCATCCATTTGAATATCCCTGTATCTACTATTCGATTGATCAATTTAAAAATTTGGAGCCAAAAACGCACCGCGTTGTGAAATCTCGAATTTTGAAGTTAGAACAATCGTTTCAAAAACTTCGATCACGTCTTGAAATTTAAAGCAAGTCCGCTAAAAAAAGCATGAAGGTCTTCAAAATACAATGCCAGGCCACCATTAAATTTAACGCCTTATTCGAGATTTCAGACCCCCATTCCCGTCCCACTAAAATTTAACATTCCTAGCACTCGCCCCGTTAATTTTAACGAACGCTAAACATCCATCATGATCTCACACAGCAGTTTTGCTGGGCTGCAAAGGATAAACATTAATTCACTGGAAGAAAATGTGAATTGTTCGGGTTTTGGTTATTATTATTATTAAAAAAAATGCAAAACGAAAAAACGAAATCGAATCCTAAAACGATAATTATTATTATTATTCCGGCAACCAAACATTTAGCAACAAAATTGAGCCACGATCAGGCAATCCCGCTGCATCGCAAGTGAATTGCTCTAAAAGGCACAATCCTGCAGATAAATGAACAAACTGTGTACATTATTTTCAAAAAATGTGTTTTAAAAGATGATGAAAATAATAAACGAACGAGGTCATGGTAATAATAATAATAATAATTAATTAATTAGTTTTCTGTCCATCCGCTTTTAAAAACGAGTTTCTAAAAGCACCTGTGGATAACAATTTATTGCTTAGTTCAAATAATTTCATAGGCATTAGTTGTCCAGATAGACGAGAGACCGCGTGATCAAAACGACGGTCTCAAAATAACGTTCAAATTGGAGGAGGAGGACATCGAGCAGTTGCTCCACCCAGCAAAGCTAATGTTGAAAACAACCAGATTTTCTTTTTACAATTATGAACAACGAGCAGGGTCTACCGAGTTTGAAAATCGAGAGCAAAACTATTTTTGAAAAAAAAATTTGAGACAAAAATTGGGATGAACTAATCGCTTGCTTTTTCAAGGTTAATTTTAATGTTAAGTTAAAATTACTGAATCACGCTGTAATTATAAAAGCAACGAAAGTCATTAATCTTGTTTGGTAACGAGCTTTCATAAGAAAGAGCACTTATAAGAAACATTTATTTATGTCGAGAAGAACTCCCCTCCCGCCTTCAAAATCGGTAGACACTGAACTGGTAAAAATAATTCATGAGCACGAATGAACGAAAACTGAAATGATTAATAAAGGTCATAGCACCGTGCCATCACATCTCGAAACGAATCTAGATGTTTTCGACAGGGCGCTAAAATAATGCAAACTTCATCCACCAGGTTGTTTTTTTTGCGGTCAACGCGCCGCATTAAGAAACGGCATTTCAGCCATGCCCCTAACGTGATAACAACAATAAAAAGGGTCTCGTTACACGTGAGTACCGAAACGCAATCGCCTGGTGAATGCGGATTTACATTATGGATATCCTCACCTCTTTACGGTTCTAATAGGACACGCAAGACGGGGGGGCGAGCGTTACCGCCTGCGACCCAACACTCGTTAGTCCTCATTGTCAAATGAGAAATAACCATTTTTTTTGCGGATATCGAACGTAATCGGATGCAAAAAGGGTGGCTAGCAGATTCAAGGGGGGCAAACCTTTCTTCGGGGTTAGGTGGGATTCCGAGTTCTCCCGTGCGAAGGCGACGGCTCAGTTCCTCTATTTGCAGTTGTACTGAAAGAAATGGGATTAGAAACGGGGCGAAACCCCAAAAATTAACTCGCATGCCAAGAGAAGCACCGCACACAAAATAACACAAAATTATAAAAGATATATATATATATAAAAGACGTGATTACTGCATATCTATTGGTCGTTCATTCACTTTATAAACGAATAATTCCTATACCTAATACTTATACGGTAACTGTTAACAGGTTCATTAAAAAGTCCCCACATTTTTTCGAGGATAATATTTGCTATAAAAAAAAATTCAAAGTCTCCCAAAACGTTTAGGAGGCAGCTACTGAGGATTTGGACAAATTACAATAAACGAAAAAATAAAAGTTATAATCGCTGAAAAAACAAGTGATCAGTAAATTACGACATCATTTAGCTCGAGCCAAGTAAAAATAGGCACTCGACTAAACGTACTTACCCAAAACCAGAGTCACGCACACTATTTTTAAAAAAATATTTTTTGGCAAATACGCGCGTAATCAGCACATTGCGAAAGTTTCATTTCAAGAAATTATAAATGAACAAGAGGGGGAATGAGGATGAACCTTTGAATTTGTTTAAAAAAATAAGCTAAGAAATACTAAATAACGCCCTTTCGAGGCCCTACTTATCACGCGTAAAGACAACATACAAAAAAAACACTGTGCACTTACGCAAGTAAGCCTTCTCTTGGTTTTTGCTCAAGTTGCTGGGAATAACGGTCGGCATCCCGGGAATGAAAGCCTTCTCTTTGTCGTCGTTTCCCCATCTGGACCGACGACGTTTCTTTTTCCCAGCGTCCGAATCTTTAACGAGAAAAACGCAATCAATCGGAATGACTGAAGCACCGGTGCCACACGAAACTGAAAACCGAAGGCGGACGTTTTTGGCTCGACCGGATTTGTCAAGAGTAGATGAAAACATTCATGATCCGGAAAATCTCCCGCGACTCCACGCCTTACCTTTCCCTGCATCGATCAATTTCTAAGTGTTCGCAAAAAAAAACACTTTCTACCTGAATGTTCTTCGCCGAAAAGATTCATGGGAAATTCTCTACATTTCTTCTTTCCCCTCACACACAACTTCATCAAAGACCAGCAAAAATAAACGTAGGGCAACTGGACTAAATGATCAGACATTCGTGCAGATTACAGGTGGTGCAAATCTATGATAGTTGGGTCAAGGTGGAATAAAAAATGCCTCCAGGTAGCATCATGGGTCAACCTATGGGGGTTACACGACGTGCTGTTATTCTTGCTGAAATAAACATCTTATTTCGGTTGAACAATAGTATCAAGTATCAATAATCAAGGATCTACAAGACGGGAGGCTAAAAGCATGGGGCCTCTTTGAAAAATTCACCTTATCGGGTAATTGTACTTTGGTGGAGGGAATCTCTAAACGTACCATTGGTCATTTTTTCTTGCATAACATTCGACGTTTTAATGACTGCTCTTCCAAAGGACCTTTGTGCCCTAAGCTGCAAGAAATTAAATTTTGCAATGAATAATGTCGGTGTTACACCCCATTTGAGGTGGCAATCACCGAATAATATTGGGTTGATGGATTACACCCCCCTACCAAATGGCATATCACTCGCTGCTAGTAGGGTACCGAATTGAATTGAATGGAAATATTTGCAAATGTATTGTCAACCTCAGCATGTTTCTTCTTGCTTTCTGCATTTTAAGAGCATAATTTAAACCTTAACTGTTCGTTTTTCCCCAGTGGAAATAAAACTTATTATTATTAAAGACATGACACGTGGTGGTGGGGTGTGATCCTTCAACCCACGTTATGTTTTTGTATTTCTATTCAAACCACGTTTGATCGCATGCAAGAAATAAGACCAATAGTATGGATAGGTGCAAATTTTTCAACAACCCCCCCCCCCCCTTGTATTTGAGTTTTGAAACAGCACATGTACCGGCATGGACCCCCCTAGAGACCCTCGATCATATGGTGAAACACTCATTTCGCTGGTCCCTCGCACCATTTCGAGTGCCCGCACACGTCCCAAACAACACACGTATGCTGAGACGGTCCGCCGTTTGATAACAGCTTCAAAAATACCGATTTCGCCGTGGACGCCATTTTTCTGGCGATTTCAAATCGTCAGCCACCTTGATCATTGCGCTTACCGTTGGAGCTGCTATCGTGATCGATCTCCCTCTTCATGTTCATGGTGGCGATGATCATCGAGGCGTTGCTCTGCTGCATCATGGGCGAGTAGGCCATCGGGTTCACGTTGTGGTGCGACGAAACCTGTGAGTGGTGATGATGCTGATGCTGTTGTTGCTGCTGCTGCTGCTGTAATTGAGGCGGCAAAGACGGAGGAGAAGCGGCCATGATGGCCGGCGGCGCTTGGCCGTGCCCGTTGCCGCTGCTGCTGCTGCTCCCGCCCGAGCTGCCCATGTAGCTCGGTTTCAGCAGAGACTGGCCGAAAATGCTGGTCGTCTTCGTCGCGCCCGACAGCGCCGGGTTCAGGCGGCCCAGCGGCGTCGTATTCGCCCCCGTTGCCATTTTTAAAAATCGACGAAATGCGAAAAATAGACGACAACGACGACGATGCCTAACTCCCGATTCCTTCTTCCCTGCGAAATTGGAATGGAACGCAAAAATAGAACAAGAAAAAACAAATGGAACTTCGAACAAAGAACACCGTCTCGTGTGACGTAACATCCGCCCTGACACGGGATTGGTCCGCTCCGAATCACGTGACGGATGACGTCAGGTGGGGGTTCGACGCTAGCGCCATCTACCGAACCTTTTTCGCAACCTTGTTTTTGCGCGGGGAATTTGAATTTTAAAAAAAAATTAATATTCCCAGACATTTTACTTCCATTGTTTGGATGTCAGATAATTGGATGTTTGATAAATTATTTTAGCCCAGTACAGTCTGAGGTTTTAAAGCTTTCAAATTTTGAATTCCGCTCTCATGCACGTGTTTTAGCACATGATTTTGAACAGAAGGGGGAAAAAAGCAGTTTGTGTTGAATAAGTTTGGAATTCAAAGTTTTAGTTTTTGGTCTGGACAATCTTGAGATGTAGTTGAAGTGAAGCTGTTGCTCTGTTAAAACGAGTTTTCATCAGTTAATTGTCAACACGATCAGGTTTGTTGAAGTAAAGAATCTAGGCAATTTGCATTTTTACTAGTAAAATCAATATTTTGCATATCTCCAGCAATGGAATTAAATTTAGGCCGTCCCTTTGTCAAAAACGCTTATTAAGAATATATACGAATGTTTTTTTTTCTACAATTTAATTCATTAATCATGGATTTTTGTCTACGTTTATTCGACGTTATTATTACGACAACGCCGTAAGGCGAAAATTTGCAATAAACTAGTTCACGATTGTGGATTTAGGGATTCATTGTGCATACAACCAGTAGGCGAAGTTTTTTTTATTAAAACAAAACACGCAAAAAACGATGCCTTTCAGTGCTTCGGAGCATCTTTCATTGGAATTGCGACTCGAAAATTCAGTGCATTTTCATTCGGATTCTTCCCCAACTTTACTTGATTTTCGAGCGAAAACGTATTTTACCTCGACATTCCCTGACTTTCCAGGTCCGCGTGAACCATGGCTTTATTTTTATTTTTATAAAAAAAAACCATAATACTTCTGAATTTATGCTATGACCAAAATGTGATTACCAATTGGATTAATATTGGAAAATGTATGACATCAACGAGTCGAAAATCCTGCAAAATACGGATCTAGCATTTCAGGATTCTTAGACGTGATTCTGAAAGTCTCATTTATTGCCAGATCCACTGTAAAGCCCACTTACAATTTCAATAACATTTCTGGCTATTCGAAACACGATCGTGTTTCTCGATTGCATAAAAAAACATGTATGCCAAATTGGAGAAATTATCACACGAAAAACACTTCACTCACACAGCTCGTTACAATTCCGTCTTCGACTCACTTTCGTCGTCTTCGTACTCGTCCTCGGGTATTTCCAGTTTTCCATCTTTTCCGTCCCACGGATCGCTCTTGGCGATTTTGGGCAGCTCTGCTCCTTTCACCGGCATGGTGGAAGCCCTGCCAAACGCCAGCTCCTTCAAAAACGAATCGATTCCGTCGAAACTGAACGAACCCTTCAGCAGCGCGTATTTCATTTTCCTTCCGTTGACTGCCGCCATCGCCGGATAGCCGAATCCTCCGATGCCCAGGCTTTCCTCCAACTCCATTTGGGCTCCGGCTTCCACCCAAAGCCATCTGCGAAAAAAAAAATTAATCGCATTAGCAACAGAAAAAAAAAATCATTTTGGGATTTAAAGGCCGCGCAATCGGGCAAATGAATTTTTAGAATATTAATTAACTTTAGTCTCGTGAAAACAATTAAAATCGGTTTATTAGAAGAGCTCGTTAAGAGCGGCTACAAAATGCGGCTAAAAACGCATTCCGTGTGGCCAGGCCTTAAACCCTTAAACTCGATGATCGCAGCATCGAAACTAATTTTCGTGAAATGAAAATTATAAATATTGTACATTTCTTTTTCTAAGCAAGTAATTTCAAGTCGTACAAATGAATTCTGTAAAGGATAGTGCATGCGGATAGAGCAAAGTGGCTTAGTGGCAGCACGTCCGCGCCTTGCATTCGGAAGACCAGGGTTCAAATCCCTGGTCGGCTAACCTAATTGTGGTTTTCGCGGTTTCCGCAATATTTCCAGGCGGATGGTACCTCTGTAATCGGCCACTATCGCGTTCCCGTCCCAATTGCCCTTCAGCTCTATTGGCTGTTCAAAATTTGGGTTAAACTAATTGACCCTTCTACCACATGGCCATCTCGCACGAACAACGGCCAAAGATACGAACCCCCACTGGTTTTTCTTGAATTTCTCTCCGAGTTTCAGCAAGACCTTGAGATAATCGTTTCGGCATTTCGACTGGCAATCCAAGATGTGCGGAAGAACGGACACGATGCAGAGCTGGTGTTCCTCGCAGCCGTTCTGCAGGACGTCGCTCGAGGTCACCTGAAAGTTTGAAAAAACGTTTCGCGGTAAAACTACGGAAAAAAAACCAGCCAGCCGACGACCTTGCTGGACAGGCAGCGATAAAACGATGTCGCCCAACCTGAATGACTTCCGGAGGAGGAATGTTAGCGGCCAATTTGTCGATGGCCCATTGGACTATATCGGACGATGTGCGGCCTATTCGAAAAAAAACCTCAAGATATCATTTCCGTTATCGGATAACGATTAATTCATCCATCGTCACGAAAACCCACCTCCGTCGTATTCTTCCCCCGAAGCGCTCTTCTTGCCGGCCGGAAAGTACTTGATAGTGGGATACCCTTGAATCTTCACACAAACGAAACAAAAGTTCGGCAATCAAAATCCGGCAATAGAAACAACATCACGCATTTCACGAACAACGTATGACAAATTTAGGTTTTTCTAACAGCATGCGTTTGTTAAAGAGAGTTATCCCTGAAACATTAAAAACGTTACCGCGTTCCATTTCAATCGAGAAAATCCAGTTAAAAACATATATATATATATTATTACTGACTCCGAATCTGCTGGCTATGACGGTGTGCTGAGTGGCGTCCAAGGCACCGAGCTTCACCTTCCCCTTCAGCTCGGAGGCTGCGCTGTCCCAGTGCGGCGCCAGGGCCTTGCAATGACCGCACCTGTGCGCAAAGGGATTAATGAAATCCGCACGAACCACGGCGACAATCGAGTTTACGCGTGGCCACGCAGGCAGACGTGACCGGGGATTCCCTTACCACGGCGCGAAGAATTCCACCAACCACATATCGTCGCTCTTAAGGACCTTTTCCTCGAAATTGCTGTCGGTAAGTTCGATCACTTCGCTGGCGCCTCCACCCTGTTAAATTTTAAAAAAAACTGTCCAGTTGAGTTCCGCATTTTGACCGCTACCGATAAATAATTTCTGATAAAGGTAAGAATCAGTGGCGCACTCCCCTCCAGTCGGCCAAAAAAGCAGTCCACGATTTCATACCGGATAAATGAATTTTTCTTGCGATGATGGCCTTATTGCAACATTATTTCTAATCCAGTTTTTCAGAATTTTCGCCTAAATTTTCTCGCTCATTTTACTATTATTTTTAATCCAGTTTTGCAACGTTTTGGCCCCCGGCGTCTCTTTTAATAACGGCAATTATTTATAAAATGCGGATGGCTGAAATCACGGATTTGAAAGATACATGAATTTTTCTTGCTCATTTTACTATTATTTCTAATCCGGTTTTTTTTTCTCAAAAGTATCGCCTACTACGCATATCTTTTAGTAATGGCAATTATTTATAAAATGTTGATGGCTAAAATCACGGATTTGAAACTTGAATTTGCAAAAACTTCGCCCCACGTCGTTCCTTTCAATCGCAAAATTTCTCGGAAATTTTTTTGCATTAAATCGCAGACTAAAATCCCGTGTTTGTAACTGAATTTTTCAAATCTTTGTTATTTCGTCGGCGAATAGTCCGGCTAAACGCGTGGGAATTCTCAAAGAACAAAAAATTAATAGGGTGACCTTGGCAAAATGCCGAAAAATAGAACACCAACCTGTGATTTTCCTCCCCCAGACTTCTTTCCGGTCAGCCTTTGGTCGACCAGCTGACGAACTGCCTTCAACGCACCATCGACGATACCTTGAGCCGTTCTCGGTCCTATTACGAAATTTTAAAAAAAATTATCGATTGTGATACCACATATCCCGGCCATTTAAAAAAATACATTAAACACAAGATCATTTTCAACAAACATAGAATCAATTATTCCTATTAGTGTCAAATTTCATTTAATGCCGCGACCATTTTTTTGCCAACCATTTTTCAGAAAAAAAATGTCGAAAATTCATCGCAAATTATGCATTTTTTAGGGCACGTATTTTTCTAAGAAAAAATTGCTGAGGAATATCGAGTATGTAAATGAACGCCTTAGGCACACACAAATAATTTTGTATAAAATTCTGTACAAATTTGGATATCATTAGAACTTAAAGGGACGCCGTAAGAAGCACAATTTCGAGAAGTTAAATTATGGATTTTGCCGTATAATTAGCTAAAGAAACGTACTGAGGAAACATACCGTTTTAGTTTTATTTCAAAAACGCGATTATTAACCCAATGTTTTGGATAAAATTCCTGCACGAAATTTGCTCAGAAATATTACGAATTAAAAGGAAACGAAGAAATGATACCTACAATTCGTCGTAATCTAAGAAAACGTAAATAATGACTTCATAAAATTATTAGAATATAGGATATTTAAACAAAAAATAGGAAATAAAGGATTGATAGGAAAATCGTCATAAAATGATTAAAACACAGAAAATATAGGATATTTTGTTAAAGTGAAGGAAAACATAGCATAGCTAAACCAAAAAAACCCCAGGAAATAAATCATTTCTAGGATGTTTGGGGATGCCTGCAAGGCCATTTCCCCCGCAAGTGTTCGTACGAAACTAGTCCCGCAGAATTACCGCTATAATCTTCCGGCTTGTTCTTGTCGGCGCCGAATATCTTGATTGTCGGAAAGCCTTTGACGTTGTATTGGGAACCGAGCGAATTGTGCTCATCGGCATTCACGGCTCCGACTTTGACGACACCCTGAAAACGAAAACGGGTCCGTCATATGCCAACGTTTCAGAAAACCAGGCACCGCAATAACTCATTCGCAAAAAATGTACTGACGTTCAGCGCTTTCGCCGCTTTCTTGTAGTCTTCGACTAAAGCCTTGCAATGGCCCTGAAATCGAGAGAAATTCAAAAAGTGTTTTTTTTTTCAAACTTGCCGACGAGACACACTTGAGAAAAATCGACCCGTTTCCGAATAATTAACGTTTCACTTACACACCAAGGGGCGAAGAATTCGACCACCCAAACCTCCTCGCTGTTCGTCACCAGTTTGTTGAAATTGGAAGGAGTCAAGTCGACGACGGGCGAAGAACCGTCGTACAACGCGGTCGCGGAAACCGCCAGAAAAGTCACGAGAAAAACACCTGGAAAACGAGAATAAACAATCTTATTTCATTTTTGTTTTTTATTTCGACAATTAACGAGCGCTTAACTCTAAAACGGATCTGCGTGCGGTAGGGATCAAAATGGCAAAAAGCTTTCCTATCATGTTCAAATAAGCCAAACAGTGAGATACGAAGCATGTTACGTAACATTACTGCGTGATTTGCCGTTTCATCTTTAAACGTAACCACCGAGGTGGTAGAAACTGTCATTCCAACCCGCTTATGGAACTCCGAGAGCACATTCGGATCCGTACTATTGGTCATTTTTCTTGCATGCCATTCGACGTTGGAATCCTCTTCCAAAAGGACCTTTGTGCCTTAAGCTGCACGAAATTAAATTTTATAATGATGTC
>JAQIXS010002345.1:0-23396 GCA_034700785.1 Rossiulus vilnensis
CGAAGGGGTTCTTACCGCTCCGGGTGTGTACCAGGTCTACAAGCACCCTTCTCAGCAGTTGCCCTCCCGAGCTGAACTCTGGCAGATCTTCGAAGTTGCTATTTTATCTTGATAGAGAAAAAAATAATTAAAAATCGACATGGCAAAGTATGGAAGTATCGATTATATTTTAGTGAATATCTGGCCGATATCATTTTGTGGTCGGTCTACCTGGGTTCTTGTTTGGCGTTTTAATTTAAAGACTGGGCAACTTGAAATTATATTTAAAAATTGCGCATTTAAAACAGCAATGCTGTCAAGTAAGTTCACAAACCAAGTTTTCTTATGAAGGCAAATACAGAATATTACATCGAGACGTATTTAAGGAATACTAACCAATCATGAACATGTTAAAGTTTGTTTTGTTATAATTACATCTACCCTTGTCATTGTCTTGATAAGCATTCAAGTTCATGGCATTATCTGATAGCACGAGCAATGTTACCCATAATGCATTTTTACTGTAATGACAACGTTCCAAATTAAGAACGTTGATGAACCCAAATATGGGTGATAGTGCCCAACGATTTCCCTACTGTGTTGTGTGGACACCTATTCCTTTACTAACGTGAGCAATGCATTAAGAATCATAGTTTTCAATTTTAGTTTGATTACCGTTGAAACTGAACTAGAATGAGACACTAACCAGTAATGACGTTGGCGTGTGAGCTTACCACAGAAAAAGGCAAACGCGACCAACATGTAGAATTATTTTTGCTGTAGTAATTTGACAGACCTTTCGTGATATACGGTACACGCTTAACCATGTCTATAATATTGATTAACAAGTAAGACTTATTTATCCTTCCAACATAGCTACATTCAAACTACACAGACCTTCATGAAACAATTATTGAAAATTTTTCAATATTCCACAATTAATATTGATGACTAACTCGAATTAAACAGGAAAATGTCTGCAGAATTAATTCAATTATAATTTATTGCAAAATATCTGTAGAATTACCACAGTATCAAGTTTCATGAAACCTTCAAATTACTATGGATTGATAACAATTATCTGCAAAATAGTTTTTTCTGGGTTCAGAAATGCAAACTAGAATAGGCCTATTTATTCTGAAAATTGCATAGCAAATGTCAGTAGCCTAAATGATATCATTTTCTGGCAGTTTTGTGCCTGTAGCCAATTAGAATAGTTCACCAGAATGTCTCTTAAAGTATAAGACATTTTGAGGATAGCTTTTTTTTTCATTTTCAGATGGTTATTTCCAATAATCGGTCATATGGGAATTTGTTCATCGACAGGAGTTATACGAGACTTTGCTGGACCCTACTTTGTATCTGTAAGACTAGTTTTATCATTGCTAATAAATTGCATCTTTCTGGACAATGTAGCTGAATAGTGGAATGTGAAACATCTAATGTGATGCAAGGACCTACGTTTATTAATTGCGTTCAAAAACTTTAAAAGATTAATTACATGCAATATAAACTTTGATTTCAGGAAGATAACATGGCGTTTGGAAACCCAACTAAGTAATTGAATTTGCAGTTGTTCTCCAGGCCAGTAGCAGCAATTACATTGCTTTTGGTAAGGGATGGGATGCACAAAATATTTGCATGATGCAAATGCCATTTTAATATAGGCTATATAACTCACGACACTGTACATACACGTACATCGTGATTATGTCAAAGCATGTTAGAGGTATTCTGTATAGCCTTCAAGAAATAAGAGGGTTAATTTTTATGATGACAATGCAAAAAAAAACTAGTATTTAACCTCTGGTCTGCTGCTCCTGGTCTAGTTAACACATACTTGACAATTATTTTCATCTCAAAAATCCCATGCCTATATCATTAAATTCCTTGCAAGGTTTTGGAGGTTAAAACCATCAAAGGCAGATAATGGGCCAGCAGGTTGGGACAAAGCTGTATTAGAGGCATCAGAAAAGTACCAAGGTCGCATGGTTAGTCTATTGAGTGACATTTAAAATGTGTTAAAATGCTGTACTGTGTAACAAATGTGAATTTTTCAGCATAACCTCTTTTGTGACAACTGTCATTCACATGTTGCTTGTGCATTAAATATGATGAATTATGATGGTTTAAGCTCATGGAATATGGTCAAACTCTGCTTTCTTATGATGATTCATGGTAAATACATAAGGTATGGTCAGCATAATCCTTGGTACTCAAAAGTTTATTTCTCCTGGAGTTAATGCTTCTTCCTGAAATACTGACACATTGTTTTCCAGTTTCTGGGCTATTGTGAAGACATGGTTGCCATTCCTTCTTCTTGTAACATTCATCACGACTTTCATCCTTGTTTTTGGCTGAATCACTCCCCTGTAATATTTTGTTGACATACATAAACGTATTAATGTAAATACTTCTTGTGTCATTAATTTTTTTTAAATTAAATACCTCATTTTGACAATATAGTTCTACTCTGTGATTGTAGGGATCCATGGGCAAGATTTGAGTTGGTGGAGAAATCGACTTTTTTATTCCTAACTGATAGAATGATTAATTTTAATAAAAATTTTCCTACATGAATACCAGAACGCTGCTTAAAGAAATGCCATTGGTAGAATTTTTAGAAACATTTGATCAAGAATGAGAGTTTATAGTCAGCATTTCAATAAGAAAATGATTTCAGAAATCTCAATATGGATAACGATAAGCTCCTTTTTTTTGTAAAAACCGCACAGAAAAACAATTCCACTTACTTTGTCTAAGCATAATCAATCATTCCATAGTATTACTGATTATTTGCCTAGTCCTTCAATTCAACTCAGTACCCTGCAATCTGCAAAACATGCCATATGGAAGGGGAATAATCACAACATCATTGCTAAATTGAATTTCTGGTTATTCTTTGGAAAATAATTCCAACATCTTATGACAAAATACCAGCAATGTGGATTCAAATAAGCATGGAATTCAATATGTACACCCAGGTCAGCTGTCTATGACAGGTTACCATGTCAAATCTTAACTAATAACAAAGATGTTTAGCTTTCAGTTAGGTGCCTAATTGAGCATTTTTGAACAATTCAAAATCTTAACGGCTTAATGAAATTTTCATATTACCTTCAAGAAGACTGGTTGAACCTTGTGCAAAGGACAACTGTTTTTTGTGGTGATCTTGCTTGATTTTGCTAGATGCTATGCTTGAGTAAAGCAAGCAAACGCATCCACCGATAAATGCAAAAGTTTAAGCACTGTAGCTGTGATTGTTTTATTCGAAACTAAATCCTATTATTTCTAACAGTGAATCATTTCATTATATCAAAATAGCGAGTATGAAATTTGTGTTGAGTAAACTCACAAACAGGAAAACTCCACTTTAATTCAAACTGAAATGACTTCCATTTTTATAGTTCAAATTTGCTTACATTTACCACTATTATTATCAAATTTTTACTTTAAAAAAAACGTAGCACCAGTAATTGATTTCCTGCATAATCACACCTAGCCATTTGACTTCAACTTAATTTATTGTCATTTACGTGATTGCCGACAGTGGCTTCGTCGTATTTGCTAATATTTAATGGCAGTGTTGCCTCTTTGTCATCATTATTTGTGTCCATAGCATCTGTTGTCGATTCTAATTCGTCCTCGTCCTCATCTTCATCAGTATCATTTGCTCCTTGGTCTTCCACTTGGACAGGATTTGAAGTGGCATTGGTGGGCGAAGATGCCAAACTAGGGGTGTTGGTATACATGGGCAAATTGCTGATGTCAACATCGCATGAAACTGGGGGCCATTCAGGAGTGTTCATTATTTCGTATTCCACTTTTTTATGTTCACTTTTGGGTTGTAAGGATTTACATTTGTTGTTAAGCAACTTAAAAACCAAAAGATTGACAAAATAATGCTAAAATAAAAAATCAGTAATTGAAGACACAATGAAAAACATTAAAAAAAAGACTTACATTGAATATATTAAATACGTTTTACCTCAATCATCATACAAACAATGAAGTTTACAGCTGCAAATGCAATCATCAGACAGCGAAACAGT
This sequence comes from Rossiulus vilnensis, assembly GCA_034700785.1. Lineage (NCBI taxonomy): Eukaryota > Metazoa > Arthropoda > Diplopoda > Julida > Julidae > Rossiulus > Rossiulus vilnensis. The sequence goes on from JAQIXS010002345.1 coordinate 4,032, forward strand.
ATATAAGGTGGTAAAACCAGCTGAAAACAAAGAATTGTATCTTATAAGATATCAAATTATACACGTAGGTTTATTTTTGATTGTATTCATGTCCTATAGTTTGGACAATATTACGAAATATTTTTACCTGAAGAAGATTCCTCAGCCAATCAAATGGATAGATAACTATATACATAGTGATCACTGTCATTAAAATTAAACTAAACAGCAGCGATTCTAAACAGAAAACCAAGTTTTCAGAGAGAGCAATAGACAGAGCAATGTTAAATCAATTAAAAAACAATTAACATACTGTTAGAAAAAATATTCTTTCTGTATGGTGCCCCTTTCGCAAAGCAAACCACCAAGGTAATGTACTGAAAACTAGATACAGCAAACACAGCATAGTTCTCGTAGCACCCGAGATCATCGTCCTTCACAAGGACAAAAGGAGTGAACCTATACAGCAGAAGAAAATAGAAATCAGAAACTTTACCAATCCATTCATTCAGATAGTTGGTGATTTACTATATCTTATTATCGACCATTCTTTATCAGTTCAATGATTTAGAATGGTGCACTAACTATAAACATGTTACACCATAAATTTACTAACGACTGCTCGTTTAAAGAAAATATTTGAGAGTACACATACCAAGGTTGTTGTTGAATAAAAATGTATGGATATACTTGGAATCCTATCATGACGATCATCTGGGAGCATATTGAAGCTAATGGGGTCAGGCTAATTAGACTAGATGGTGGTGGTTGCTTAGCAAGCTCTGGATGTGCTTCAGTCTGTCCAACTAAAGAATAGTTAAAAATCAAGGTAGCCTTATAACTATTTGGGAAAATGTGCATTAATAGAATTATATAGAATATGATTATAAACATACAAACGGCAGCAAATAAAGTAATTAGGAACAAATCAATATAGAGGAACTCAAAATCAGTCAGGTTTGATCCAATCTGAAAACATTTATTGAAAACTGATCATTTTATTTTTTTAACTATGGAATGGCAGAATTGTTTCTTCAAAGAATTTTAAAAACTTGCCGAGTACAAAATTAGAACCGAGCAGAACTGGGTGAGACTGTAGCACGCCATGTATTTAAAAATTCCAAAACTTGTCGTCATTGCAGCTCGCCCTTCCCTGCAGAAACAAAATTTACGGTTGTCGAATTTCCAAAGTATCTTTGCAAAGTTTGATGTAAATACCCGTTCAGTAGATAGTGTGGAAATTATATCAGGATTCCACAATAAATATTTAAACAAATTACAGAAACAAAAATCTTTGCACACCTAATCAGCGTTGGTACGCATGAAATATTGGGAGTTTTGGAAGTAAACGGGGAAGCCACAGATGCTTCAGCCTCAGACAAGGAAATTCCAGCATGTGCAGTCTTCAACGCCTACAAATTAATTTATAATTACTAAAATTGTTAATGCTTAATTAAATTATTGTGGTAAAATACATACTCCACAATCATTTGCCCCATCCCCACACATTGCCACGTAGTAACTACAAAAAATCCAAACGTGTATTAGGCCTACTTTAGCAGAAAATTTAAGTACAAGGAAAATAAAGATGCAAGGGAAAAACCATTGATTACCCCAATTCCTGAAACTGTTCGATTAACTGTTGCTTTTGATCAGGTGACATGCGAGCAAAGACAGTGCCACGAACTATAAGCTAACCAAAAAATAAATAATTAAAGTGTTAGGCTTCAAAGAAAACAATTTATCCTCAAATCCAAATATTAATATAATAAAAAAATGTTTTGAAGTAACGTTGCAAGATCTTTCTCATTTAAGAAAACATCCCTTACTTTCGGTAAAAGTTCTGGAAAATACTCCTTGATAACAGCATATGCTTTCCCAGTGATCGCAAAATGGAATTTTTCACCATGCTGCTCAATGACCACTTCAGTCCTGTCCTGATTAAGCATTATAAGAAAAACTGTCCATTATTTTTCAACGATAGACCCTCAAGCTCGTAATGAATAAAAGTTTTAATGTGATACCTTGGTAGCATATTCTACTTCTTCCACTTCACGATCTGGCATCTCAGCATATACAAACTGTACTGAAGGAACTTTGTCCTCAGGAGACTTCACGACGTTCACTAAAATGACTTTGTGGCTGTTTTCAATTATTTCACAATCACGAGCAACACTCAGGGCAGTCAGCATGTTGTCACCTGCAATACAGGATGCAAAATGAATTTTTTCGTTTAGACTACAGACAGTATTCGTACTTTTTTTTAATATACAAAGATTTAGAAGAAATTCTCAATTCATTTTAACAAAATCACGGGACACCATTCATATGTATATGGCAAGTATAAGGCATGTAAGTCTTTACCTGTAATCATTACGGTTCGAATGGCTGCTCTTTTTAAAATTCGAATAATTGCGGTTGTTTCTGGTTTCAAACGGTTCTCCATCACCAATAATCCAAGAAACGTTAAATTGGATTCAACGTCTTCTCTACGTTTATAAAAAGAAAAAAATGGTGAAGGTTGGGGAAAAAGCTTTTCAATTCATATTATCAAAACTTTGCATTTAAGAATCCTATTTAGCACATATTGGGAATTGGAAAAGCCTTTCAGTGGATTAGATAAAATGTAAGATTGGAGTAATGGCAAACTATTTGTAATATTTCAAGTAGACAACAAGATTACAGCCCACATCACTTATGATATACACTACAGCTAACTTAATTATTGTGAATCAAAGTGTTAAAATAATTTAGTAGAAACAAACAAGAAATTGAAACATTATACATGAAAATGTAACAAACCTTAAAATTCTTTGCACCTTAGCATACGTCATTTTAGGTAAAGGCCTGGATGCAATGGCTAGAACCCTGTAGCCCCGGCGTGTATATTCCATGAGCACTTCAGTGAAATTTGGAGGGACTGGAGTAAGGAAAAAATGATGACATTCAGATAGTTAGTTTTGTTAAAACAATAATTAAAATGGTAATGTTGATTTCTAACCTGTTTGAGGCAAAGAAAGTGAAACTATGCTTTCAGGGGAGCCTTTTGTATAGATTTCAAAATGCTTGGCGCCAAGAATGCGAGTAACAACGCTCATTCTTTGTAAACTGCTAGAAAAAGGGAACTGGCGCACGATGCCAACTTCGAGTGGAGGCTACATAATGGAGAGCAAATGAAATTGTACTAAATTCATACTTAACTCAAATTGACAACAATATATCATGAAATCATGTTAATTTTAAAATAACGTTGCATACTTCAACAATGTCTTGCGCCAATTCTGTGGGAAGAAGCAGTTTGTCGGTTTTAGGTTTCACTATGGTGGGAGTGATGATGTCATACTTCATGGTTTCGTCTATTTCTGGCTCTTCCAGCAACTTCAAACGTTAAAAATGTTTCGTTAGTTTCTATCAATTTTTGGGAGATAGTTTTGTTCAATTATCCGTGTTATTTGTGGGTTTTATCACTTTATGCAATTTTTCGAACAAGTAAAATTATATATGCACATACACGTATATCAGTTATATTAATATTTCCAGAAGGTACACCGTACATGAAGCATAACCGTTTGAGGACCACCATGCTATAGAAACAATTTTGCAAACCTATCATTACCAGAATATGTCTAACAATAGTGGCTAGTATAGCACAGAAATTATGTAGTAGGTATTTAGAAATAAGTTGTTAGACTAATTATTTTCCGAAATAATCAAGTTAAAATAAAGTAAAATTCAAATGAAATGTTCAAGTGTCGCAAATAACTGTGAAATTACAGCTTTCATACATCAATGATATTATTAAATTGAAATTTTACCCAGCCAGTAGCCTCAAACATTTTCAAATCCAATGGATCTCCACTAAGCTGCGTATCAATAATGGTTAACGAATGACAGGTAGCCATTCCAATAAGAAAAGCCGCCTTTGGTAAGGTATGGATTTCTTTGACCACATCAAGAAATCTACAAAAGAAAAAGCATTATTCAGACAATCTGAAACAAAACTTTATAAAAGTAGATAGCTTAAGTACTACAGTGTCGTGTTTATTTTTAAATTGTACTTGTTAATTTTATAACTAATTTTCGATATTATACTTTCAATGATAAATTTATAAAAACTAATAAGACTAATTTTTACGTATCAATTTTTGTACCAAGGAAAATAAAATAATTCTAGATAAATGAAATTTGCTCATGTACAGCAAATGTATAATAAGTCTGCTAGGAAAATAGAGTTAATGACAAACAAAGAAATTTATAACAGTTAAATGTTTGTCTGACTACGTGAATAAAAGCAGCATTTGCAGAAAATATTAACGTTTAATTTTGATTTTGGACTGCCTTTGATTTAGGCAGTCCTCATAACTCCAGGATTGATGAACATTAAAGCTCAAGAAAAAAAATCTTTACAAAAGGAACGTTTAAATTACTGGTTATCTTGTGCAGGCAAAACACCCCACATATCCAATCCATCTTCGGTCAATGTTCCAGTCTGTTTTAAAATAAAATATTTAAATGTAAATTTAGAAAGCAGTAGTTTTAACGCGACAAAGGTACCTATCTCCAGAAAATAATTATATTATAACCTTATCGAAACAAACGCAGTCAATGCAGCCGCTGATATTAATGCTTCGTGGGCTTATACAGTAAATACTTTGCTTCTTCAAACGTGATTGAGCATAGGCAATGCCAGCTGTCATGGCAGCCGGTAGGGCAGGAGGCACAGCAATGGTGATTAAATCTAAGGCATCCAAGACGATATCTCTGGCTGAAGCACCATCTAAGTACTACAGTAATTTAAAAAATATATATTTGTAATATTCAAAAGTGAAAACATTGTGCAAGGGAAAGACATAAATTCAGTTAATGTTAAGTGATGGTAACAAATGGATTAGACTTAAAACAAGTCCACAAATATTTATAGCTGATATGTGCACAATTTCGTTAAATTGAAAACAAAATAGTTTAGATATTTGCAGTCTTATTGTTAAGCACTAATTATCCGTTTCCGTGAATTATAAGTATTATTATTAACAAAAACTGTAAATGACATACCATTTTGACAACAGTGTAGAGAAATCCAAAAAATGCTACAGTAAAAAGCAACCCGATGAATTTGAGAGAGTCTCTGTGGAATTTAAAATCAACTGGTTTTGGAAACATGATTGAGCGGACCAGTTCTCCTTTGGCAGTCATAAAACCAGTCCGTATTACAACTGCTTTTACTTTTTCGCTGCCATAATATCTCGTCTGAATGACCTTGGTCCCACAAAAAAGCGTGTGTTTTGAATGTTCTTTGGAATGATAGAGCATGTCACGGCCACCCCTTTGATGAGAAGGTTTAGGAATGGGCGTTTTAGTAACCGGAACTGATTCCCCTGAAGCACAAAATCAAAATACAATATTAGAAAAGAATCGAGAGAGAAATACAAAGAAAACAAGCATTTGTATTGCAAATATTTTCCCATCTTACGAAAAATAATTGAGCACAAAACTATAAGAGACAATATCAGAATGATCAATATGTTAATGAGAACTACTAAGCAAACATACCTGTGAGCATACTCTCATTGACGATGCAGTTGCCACTGATGAGGACAGCATCACAATGCATCATGCAGCCATGAGCAGGAATGGCAATGACATCACCCGGTACCAACTGCTCTGATGAAACAGTTTCATAAACTGGGGAAAAAATGCAAAAGGCTCCACGTGAAAGTCCATTGAGATTCAAGCTCTGTTTGCCCCACCTGTAGATTATATGCTCATGTGGTATACAGCTTTGATAACTTCCAATCTGAAAGTTGGGGGATTTTCTAAACCCATTTCACCTTTCACTCTCCATAGATATTCAAATTGCTTACCATCTTTTCCATTGCAAACATTTACAATGTCAGATGAAAGGATTGTATTACGCAAGGCATCTTCATTCTGAAATAAAAGGATAAAGCAAATACAGTATTTCGACTAATGTTATATTGAATAAAAATGCGATCATTACCTTACGAGTTTGAAGCACTGTGGCAGTAATAGAGAAAGTAGACATAAGAACAATACAGCTTGCATAATAATAGTAGTCATCCGAAAACCAAAGGCAAACACTGAAGACTTGGAAGACATAAAAGGGTGTGAGGATCTAGAAAAAAGAAAACACCATACTGCATTGCTTCTTTGCTGTTTATTAATTTAATTTATAGCCATCCAATGCCAGTTATGATCATAATGGACATTGTTTGGAACAAGGTTTTAAAGCCATGTGATAGGTAAACAAAAAATAGGTTCAACTTAGCCAGACAAAAATAAGAAAAACATTACTAAACAATTTAAATATTATATTTACCTCCACAAACAAAAGCATAAGGACACTATGAACAGGTACATCAATGTTATTTGACCCAAAAGCAATCCTCCTAATTCAAGCACGGATAAAAATGACAAAAAATGGAACATTAAACAACTAGGATATAATTTCCCTTAGATTTTATTAAATTGTGAAAATTCTGCAACCTTCTCTCCTTCTCCGAAAAATCTAGACCATGCTGCTGGTAGAAATATGAACACTTCACTGCATCTAAACCTTTCAGCTTGGCAAACTCCTTAGTTTCATTATTCCAGATATATTTGATTTTTTTATTCTCAAAGTATCGAATGCTGTCAACTTCCATTAATTTTCCCTAATTTCAAAATAAAAGCAATATTATTTCAATTAGTATTAGAATTTCATTTGTTCAGATACCATCGTGCTTACGTCTTGACCAGGCAGAACCAATTTATTTGCAGGCACATGGCTATTTACATCCCTGAGCACGGTACCACCTCCACCTTTGTCCTCAGCTTCCTCAATAGTATCAGATTGACTGAAGTAATAAATGAAACAAAAATTCGTGATGAACTGTGAATAGATGTTTCATATTTGGTATTGTAACTATCCTACCTTTCACAATCCGCTGAAGTGATAATAGTAATTGGTTCAACAAATACTTGCTTATACTGGTCCTAAAATAACAAACTAATGTTAATTCTAAAAACATATCAAAACAAGTAAATATGAATCTTTCAAATAAGTAAATAACAATAAAAAATAAGTAATGAAGGTCAGTCGTCTCCCAGCTTTAGGTTCAGAAATTTGATTTGATGGTCACACTATAAAATATGAGACCAAATACAATCAAACGTTTTTATGGGCAACTCACCACTAGAAGAATTTTTTCAGCCTTTTCCAAAGAACAACGGACATTTGTCATGAATAGCATCCAGGATGGTTTCCAGTGGAACACAAGTCGTAGAAGGAACAGCGAAAAAACGATAAGTATCCAAGTGAGAACGAGGAGTCCACGATGTGGAATGAAACCGGAAACTTCCTTATAGAAATAACAGAATAATTAAGATGTAGCACTGCTGCCTTTATAAGATTTGTTTGTTTCCCAATACAAGAAGTTTGATTTGTTCGGAATGCATCGCACTAAACCATATTTGCATGCACAACAGAATTCGAAGATAATTACATATAATAACATTTCACTGAGAATATTGCTCAGAACATCGATTGGCTACTTATGCAAAAAAGGGTGGTTTATGAACTATGCGTTTACGTACAAAGTGAATATGAACACTAGCGAATTTACACTGTGGAACTGGGCCTACGTTTATTAAGTCTCATCAAACTTGTGGATAAGTCTAAAATAAATGTACTGTACGTTGTTTACATGTTGCGTCTCGTATACACACTATAAATGTCAACAGAGAAAGTAGGAGGGAGGACGAAGGGGAAGGGGGGTGCATGGTTGACGATGAAAATGAAAGAAATTTTGACTGACGACATTAATACAAATGAGCAATTAATATCCACACAGAACTGGTTTTATACTGAACGACTGCGTAATAAACACAAAAAACCGTCTACACAATGCCCTTGGCCGACCATTTTTTACCATTTAAATTAGACATCAAAATTATGTTTGTGGCAAGGTGTAGCGTACTCTTTAAAACTCAAACATGGAAGTTCATTTCATTTTACTTTTACACCATGCAAACAAATCCTTGCTTGAACAAATAGCCTAATTTCACAAATCGACAAAAACCTCCCCATTTGCTTTTCCGCATAGTAACAACACTTCAAAAACTTTGCAAAACAACGCAATGACATTCAAAGTAGGCAACTGGCATAGATTGCTTTTTTTTTACAAAACCATTAACATTTCATAATTTACTCAAGTCATCCTACATGGATATTATTACGCAAAAAAACAGGTATTTTGAGTCCAAATATACAAAAAACTGACCTTGCTAGTCTAGTGTACAAGGTCTGCTTTCACTGTAAACTTACATGTATGAATGAATTCCCTTGATATAAAGTTGTGAAATTCACGAGGTCTATATCGAAAGTTTTGTACCTTCTAGTTTAATAATATTTTGGAAAAGATATAGAAAATACTGGTGACCGGGATAAGCGAGTTATTTTAGCACGCTGCGTGTTTTAGAAACCCATTTTTCTATACCTGCCTAAAATAATAAGAACGGGATGAAAATTTGTCGAACGTGTTATATAACCCCCAGACAACCGCCTTCAGAATTTAGTGTTACTGTTTCGTACCTTGAACGAATTATTTCACATTTTTAATTGTTCTTTTTTTTTTCTTTTTTACACGTGTGTCTGTTTGGTACTTATTTATTTGTAAAACAATTTTGGCACCAATACGGCACTTAAAAGTTGGCATTTAAATAATAAAATAATACACATAAAGTGATAAAACCAGTCTTGTTATAAGCCTATAGCATGATTCGAGCAAGTCTTGAAAAACACTAATTTAATGTATGATAGCCTACACATCATGTACCACGTTCTGTTTAAAGTAAGCTACACTTATGAACCAAATGCGATCCAGTTTACAATAGAGAAGGACTTGCTTGTGTGCAGGCTTACACCTACATCAACTATGCAAATTCACTTGCCATTTGATCTTCCTCCCCAATGTTGACATAGTCCACGCCTGGTTGCGTCGGTGGTGGGCCATGAGCCGATTTTTCTTTTCCTTCAGGCAAAAAGAAACAATAGCAATTTAACCGTGAGACGTGCAAAAACAATAGATAAAACGTCAATGAGGATCTCTTACCTGGATCTCGGCTGGGAAGCATGCGCTGGCTTCCTGAACTTAAAATGTTGCTAGCATTTCTTATTGTTTTTCATTTTTCAAGAATAATTGATGGTAGAACGTCATTTCATTTCGAACTATGCGATGGCACGTGCAACATGCCTCCACATGATTTCTGGTTCAGGAAGCCAGTTCGTGATTCCCCGTCAAGGCGGTCGCACAAGGTTAATTTCTTGACAGACCAGAGATCAAAGATAAAAGATCTGTCTGTGTTTCGGACATAACATTACGCGCTATATTCAACTTTTTACGTAACACTAACATGTTCCCTATGAGTTGCATTCATTCGAAGTCGGAAACGCGTTTAATTGCTCTTGAATGACCTTGATTGGTGGTTTTGCAAACATTAGCTGACCGTTTCAATCTGAATTGCTATAGTAGATGCAAAACACGCAACCTTTGAAAAATGTATACGCTGCAATTTACAACAGTCTGCAAGTTTACAATAAGCGGGAAAATGCAACATATTCCGACAAACAATTAACAAAACAACTGGTTTGTACATTCAAAGCATCCTTTCGTAAAAATTTTAAAAAAAAACTTGGAGATATTTTAGTATACAGTATTGGTAGTAATGGCTGTATTTTAATGTGCAATGAATCAACAGAATCCATTTAAATCGTTGATTCCTCGATTTTCATACACATGTAGGTATATCTACCATCGTTTGTTTGCCTGGCAATCAAACAGAAATGTTTATATAGGCTATATAAATATACATATTTGCTATTGTTGGGAACGATATCTCGTTAAATACTATGGATAAAATCGAATTAATTTCGTTTTGTCAAACCGAGGCAATAACAAACGATTAACGATAAGCAAATATTTGCCACTTCTGTGGACAAAATCTGAGCTCAAGTTTTCGTATTATGAAGGCGTTCTTTCTTAAATTGACTGCAAAAAACTACAGATTTGTGTTACAATGCTTACTTTAACTGCCCAATGTGCACCTGCCAGTTCCTTGCATGTGTATACCAAGTCACATGCACAACTGGATCGAATCTCGTCATCATCTTGTTAATTTTTTTAAAGTGTAAATTGTGTCTTAACTAGTCTTTCTTTTACAGAGAAAAATAAATACGGAAACTATTACTGAATTTAAAAAATAAAAACGAGAGAGGGACCCTCTTGGAATTTAATTGATTGGAACTATACAGATGCTCGATACATGTACCGATTGTAGTTTCAGGAAATGTTTGTGGACCCCAAATCAGGAAACGGTGTTATAAGCTAGCCGTTAGTGTATGTACAATAAATTAGAAATAGGGCTACATGTACATGTAGTTATCTTCAACACATTAAACAAACGGAATCAACTATTTCCGTAAAATTTAGGCCAAGGCTGAAATCATTATGAGGAGGTACAACAATAGAATAATTAGCAAAGGCAGTGCACGTACAGCAGCAGCAACACCCAATGGCGAGTTGATTTATTGTTCGAATAACGGAATTTGCAAAACATTTTATGCATCTAACAATGCCAAGTTGTTTACATAATATCAAAATGTATTACGTTTTTGATTAGTTTTACCAGTTTTAATTTCAAGATAATCAGTACTGTAAAAATTGGCCAACCATTGACCATTGGTCAAAATATAGTTAAAGTTATATTTTTGCGACACTAACCATTTCACAAGCATTCACGACTCATAGGACCTATTTGCACAATTATAGCAAAGTGTTTTTTAGCAGTTGCAAATTACAGGATGGTAAACCCTGACGACAGTAAATTTCCTATGAAAGCGATTTTCATCTTGCATGTACTTAACAGGCTACAGTACTTGTGTGTACTGTATACATGTACTGTATGTGCCAATCTCGAACAGCTGGAAAGTAGCAGGAGATGTTGACATCTTTTGTCTGTATCATTTCCTTACACTATGTTTTTGAAATTCATTATTCGTGGTATTTTTAATTAATTTTTTTAATTGTCTCATTTCAGCACTCTTATTTGAAATATAAATTGAAGGAGGCTTAATTTCGCCTACAGTCTGTATTCAAATTTCTAAGAAATATACTTCCGGCAGATGAGTCGATTTACTAGTAAAACATCTGGTACCAGGCGAGTGATTTATCTCAGGCGCCGACGCGACGTGCAGCATATTGCACGCCCAACACACGAAGGAACTCCAATCGAACATTAATTGGTTTTTTCTAGACAATCGTGACATGTCTTTTGATGACTCATGCCATTCAAAACAGGTCTGGCCACGCGGGTTTCAACTAATTCAACGAGAGATTAACTACCATATTAGAAGTGCACAAAACAACAACCTGATTGCCGTTTAAAATGCCATTCTTCAAATTCTTTTCTAAGGCGACGAAATGAAAACAAATTGCAGTCGTGAGCGGGTCCAAAGGATCTAAAAGCGTGCTCAAATCTGTAACTCAGCAATGGAGCCTCGAAAGTACTCCACGTGCTAGCGGGCTCTCTGGACTCAGCTGAGTGAATATGAGCGCAATGAATAAAACGAATGAATGAATGAGGTGAACAAGCCGGGTAGGCAGCGAATTTCACCGAAGGCCAATTTCAGAATTGGTCGCTGATTAGCACGTAAGCCTGTTCATGAATACAACGAGATGCTTCGCATGTCTCTTACCTCTCAATAAGCCTACTTTTTCACGCGGAAGATCCGCACACACCCGCCGCTTACTGTCGAAGGAGACGCGGTTGTAATCGGAGCGCGAAAACGTGTGAACGCGTACCTTGTAGTCTCCCATATTCCGAACACGATCCCCTCGATTATTATGACACTATTCGCTATTTCTATTATGCTTCGCTCGATCGAAAGCGATTGGAGATATATGGCCGCGCTCAGAAATGCACAGTCGCTAAAAAGGCGTCCAACCTGGATGAGATATTGCACAAATTGCACTCACTATCACCGTTCGATTACGAGGAAGGCGAAGAAATCGAAAGCCGAACCATCCTGGCGATGCATTCAGAAAGCGAAGGGGAAACCGCACACAAACATCTTCTTCATCAAATCACTGGACATTGTATAACGGGATTCCGGGAACGGCAATAGGATCACCGCCGCGCTCGACGTAATTTCTGAATCAACGACCTCTCCACGCCTCCATGTGACTCAATAAGGAAAAGCCCACAGCAGCGCACAGCATCCCCTCAGCCTCTGCAGTCTGCACCTCAACCCGCTCGCTCGCACAACCACACGCACTTTTCAAACAAAATGCATTCTGGGATGGCGCGCGCCCCCTCTCTTCTTCCACAGACTTTGCTTCTTCCCACATTACCTTCTTGACTATTTCAGTTACACGGTGCCCGAGAAATCCCCATGGTAATTGAAATGCTCATCTACGGAAATACTGATGTTTTCAAAATACGTTCCGCGACGCAACTGAACCATTTCGAATTTGTAGCAATAAGGATGAAGCACGTGTGGACAGAGTTACTCACAATTAAAAAATTGGACTAATTTCTGAAAGTCATCCCATAATAAACCTTTAGGAACCTAGTAGGAATTGTTTAGACAACTTTAAAACTAAATGGAAATACGAAAATGACATCACTAATGATCGTGTCGGGTAAACTGAAATGGGTTGTTTGCCATTTATGATGTGAATTTTACAAGATCGTGTACGGCTGACAAGTAATGGAGTAATGTTAGTTGGTATAAGGCGTTGTCCATAAATTACGTAACGCTATAGTGGGTGGTGTCTTTGCAATGTAAACTTTTTCAAAAAGCTCCATGCATTGAATCTCTCGTCTCGATCGCAGAATGTCTCGATTGAATGAGATTTTCTTGCTTAAAGCGATTTGTTTTATCAAATTTATGTATGAAATTGCAGGCAAATACACCATAGCTGTAATCTAGTTTTTCAAAATAATAGGATTCTCAGTAAATTTTTGTGTGAAATTGGGGGCAAAACCCGGATTTGTAATCGCAATCAAGTTTTTCAAAATTTGGAGGAAAAAGAACTAATCCACAACAAACAGTCTGGTGATCCCCTCCATAAAAATATCCTGGATAAAGATAAGTTTGGTCATGACAGTTTTACAAATAAGGGGCAACAACAGTTCTGAAATACATGTATGCATTTCGTTTAAAAGTTGTTAAATCTGTAAAATACTTATAAATAATTTAGGAATGCTATGGATATATCAGAAAAGAAATTGTTCGGTTAATGAATGACACAGGTTTGCCTAACGTATATTTAAAAATTGTAATTAAAATGTTAAATGCTGGATTTCTCTCATTAGTCCGGGTGGAGGTCGCGTTGAGTACAACGCAACATCAAAATGAAGCAATTTCTAGGAAAGTTACAACTTTCGAATTATATTTGAATTAAGAGAGATGCATTTCTGGGCAATTTCTAAAGGGGCGCATCTTAAATCATTTTTGTACACTAAATAATACACTTAATCTCAGTTTCCGTTGAGTTTTTAATGTCATTTATTGTTGATGTTCGTTTGTATGCCGACGTGCTGTACATGACATTAAGCTAATTTACGAGGAAAATCTACGGTTGCCTAGACGTGGCCTTTAAGTTGCTATACTAGCGTATGGCGTAAGCTGTCAGTTTATTCTTACAAAATTTTCAAAGTGACATATGTGTAAATGAATTCAGAAACTTCACAATATTTTTAAAAAGGTCAAGTCAAGGACATGGTATAGAATAAGCTGTGGGATGTTACACAACATCTTTTCTCAGTGTATTGTGTTGCAAATACGTGATCGGGGATTTTTTTTCTGATTCATTCAATTTTTTAAAAAGTATATTAAAGGTGGCAGTCAATTATAAAATGCTGCCCATTCCACCCGTAGTATGGGCATCCAAAGACAATGATTTGTCAGTTTGATGTGTTTGTTTAACAAATAAACAATAATTCTATTAAAAATGGTAAAAATATAATGGATAGAACGTCGAAGGTGACAATTTCAATTGGTGGCCAGTGTGGACATAAGAAGGGCATAATAGGTAAAATTTTTAGAAAAACTAAATTTGAAAATAGAAAAATAATTCCACTTAATTCATCAAACAAAACAGTCAACAGTCTACGATTTGTCACTTGTCAACCATTGACAAATACAAGGATAAATTATCAAATTGAAGCTAGATCATTGATCACTTTAATAAGGAGGTTAATCCAAATTCACATTGTTTTGTTTAAAAAAACTTTGGAATTTCCTTATTTTGTAAATGTCTAGTGCAATTTTTTTCTAATACAAACACCGAGTGGAAAGCAGACTGGCCATTATGTGACCTTTTCATCAAAAATAAAGTTTTTTTAGATTACAAACACCCAAACAGTTATCCAATCACGAGAACAAGGAAGCTTTCACTTTGGGAAACAGAGCAACGCCCATAATGCACAAATGTCGAAATAAGCGAAAACTAACATTTTCTATACTGCAATTAACACTTCAAGTTGCAAGTCTTTCAATGAGACTGCAATAGCGGTTCATCATCCTTTCATGTTGTGCAGTACTGCCCATAAGCTCGTAAAGAAAAGCAGCAGAATTTCGGGAGGATCGAGTGCAGCTGAGATTATAGAAGCAAAAAGTTCAGGTTAACGCACCAGCGTAGCCTCTTAATCGATTTCTGCGAACTGCGCATCCAGATTTTGGAGTGTTGCCATTTCTAAAGTGACGGTGTGAGGATATTAAAGTTTACACCTGCACAGTGGCTTTCGGTACCTCAGAAATACGTGCACTGATAAATATGCTACTAACTGGAAAATGATTAGTGACGTAAAGTTAAGCAAGAAGATAAATGTTATTGCAGAAATAAGAAAGTACTGCGCCTGGCTGATGCCAAAAATCCAAAACCAACCGTCGACAATGAGATTCAATTTTCATCATTAAAATGTCCGTGACGATTCAAGCAACGATTATTATATCGTGGATGGTGGGCCAAACGAAAATCAAAATCTCTGTATAAAGCGTTGTACTGAATTCGTTATTCGTACTTCAAATTCTGAAATAGGCTATAATGTCGATCCATGCTTAGAACATTGCTTGGGGAGGGTCAAAATCTAGCAATTCAATCTCATCTGGAAAATTGAATTTCCACCGTTTTAATTATGCAATCCACAATTATGCTTCCACATTTTCAACCCTTAATATCATTGTTTGTTGCATTTCCCGATTTCTTAAACAAGCAAAAATGGAAAACATACTCTTTATCTAATTAGAAAACTAATGTGTTTCTTCCGCAATAATTTTAAAAATTTTGGTAATTCACAATTTTCCAGCTATTATTTTTTATTCCTAATTCGTAAATTGCTCTTTTGAAAATGAGAAATGACGTTATACTGTTTGCAGGGGCATTGATAAGATGTGCATTAATTTCTTGAAACTACTGTGTAACGTTTTGATTTAAAGTTAACAATTAGCACATCTGATACGTGGCAATTATGATAAGAGAGCGGTTCATCAATTCGTATGCAGAAAAAGTATGAAATGACAACATGAAAGGCCAAAATGAACGCTTAAGGGAGATCATTACACTAAACTTTGGCAAATATCACAGTTCGACTTTTCTATACACAACCATATTTATCTGTATTATCAACTTCTGATAATCAGTTCTGTCAATATGTCATATCAGTCAAAGACGTCTGCTACCGTTTCAAAAAAATTAAGTACTGCTTGCAATGAACTTTCACGATTTGTTAACCCAGTGATACATTTATCAATTTTATATCAAGAATGTCTCTAACAGAATTAGATATAGGCTACATAGTTATACTTATGCGAGCCGAGATTAAAAGATATTTCTATGACGCTACTTTTTCCAAAAATGAGAAAAAAAATCATTCTTACTGATATTGTTTTGATAATCCTTATCTTCATGAATACCCGTTTCATCCTTATACAACGTAATCTGACTGCTGCCGTTGATACCGTCTTCCATCGTCGTGCTAAAACTGTTTCAAATTCCGAATTATTCACTAAATATTTTTAATAAAACTCAGAACCTTAAAACAGGGCTTGGCTTCAAAGGTTGGTCATAGTGCAACCTTTGACCACTCTTCCACACTTTCAATATTCTTGGACGTACATGTGCATGTGTTTGTTACTTCACTGCTTTGACGTTACAATTTAATGCGGCCTCGAATAGTCTTTGGACCAGGTGTGAAAAAAACAAGGTACTAGGGTGAATGGCAAGGTCAATAATACAGCGATTATTTAAATTTGCACCTTACACGCATCGAAGAAAGCAAATACAGCTGTATACATGTACATGTAGAAGCTGCCAAATTAAAGTTAAATTTAATTTTCTTCCCAATTCGAACTAAATGCGCCCTAAATTTAGGGAATGAATACAACTGGAATTCGTCAAGTTACGCTTAGGCATTTCCCGGGAGCATCTGAAGCTTTGCAGCTTTCTCACCCTGTCGCATATTAGCGAGAAATCCCTTGAATAAAAAGTGAAAACAATCGTCCGCTTACCTGAACAATGCCACGCATTAAGGGTAACTCGATATTAAAACGACGGCCCCATGGGGGTCATTAAAAAGAATTAAAAGACGGATATTTAAAACCTCAATTTTGATGTCTTTTCAAAGAGCTGCTAATAAGTGGTGCCATTGTCAAAGTAGCATTCGCAATGTTCCAGCCAACTTTAGCACCACTGGCGACCGAGTGAATTCCTAAATGCTCGCATCGTAGATAAAAAGTGGTTGAGCAAGTGAAATTTGCACCTGAATTCTCATTGGTACAGGTGAGTGGTTAGAGAGGAATGCAGCGGCTGCGAGGGGCAGGGCTTGATCAACTACATACAGTATCATCTGGCGTAGAGATAATAAAGAATAGCATGAGTTTTCAAAAAAAGCTTCATAATAAACCTTTGAAAGTACTGAAGGCCAATATGGAGAAAAAAATAAAGAACAATAAACAGAACGTTGTCATTGATGACGTCATGAAAAAAGAGTGAAAACCGATCGACAATTTGCTAGCACCGAATTTAAACAGGACAATACCGCTGACCTAAAATCATTGCATCCCACTTGACCATGGAAGAAGTCGGAAAATGAGCTTTGGCTGGATTAGTCCTTTGACACTTAAAATTGGAAACGAATTTATTGATTTCGGAAGGCATTTTAATGCATTTGAAACACCTCCGGTTAGGATAAGGATGCCCCTGAAAATATTTTCGAGATAAAAGTAGATGTGAATTCAAGCAACCAATTTAATACAACACTTGAAACGAAATTTTATCACATGCATTTCACATGAAAACAATTCAAAATGTCCGTCAAACTCAGGGGATTCACTAAAACATTTCTATAAAAAACGATGAGGACTGTCAGGGTGCATACACGAAGGCATTGTTTCAAAATATATTTGAAAATATTTTTATAGCTAGAAATCATCAAAAATAGGCATTTAAAAATAAACGTAGATTAAGAAGTCATATTGCAATGCGATAAAAATACATTTTAACGAAATTAACAGCACTAGAGAAGTCGTAAAAATGCACGCAGATGCGGCTTACATTTAAATTGGCCACATTTCGATCTACATGTATCGTTCATAATATTCTAGCAGTGTGCAAGTTCAAAGCACTCAAAGCAATGCAATATTGATTTATGATGTAGTATACTAGTATTTTACTGCGATTTTAATACTATTTTTGGAATAGATGAGCTGGAAAGTTGTGCAATACACTGTATCCCTAAGAGTCGTGAGCAGCAAGATGTATAACAAACAAAAAAACATTTTATAAAACGTTAATAGATAAAAGTAAAACAACATTTAAGAAAGGAAAAATAGCCTCTTTGATCGACACAAAAATTGCCCATTGAAAAATTATAAATGTACATAGTATTCTTTCGTTAGTGAACGAAAACATGAGGGCAAAATATTAGACAATATAATGGTTAAGGTTTGGCAAAAACAACATCGACAAAATAGTGCCATTAGAGATGCATTTAAACCATTCACTAGCCATTTAGTCAAACAACAAATTCGAGAAGAATGTGGGTATAAGCTCGATGCTCTAGTAATAGCAGTTGAAATGATGTAAGAAATTTGGCAATTTCTTGGCTCGCTGTTATCATCTCAAAGATGTAATTGCCTACAATTAGCCATCAGTGTTACGAAAACGTCCGTCTTTTTTCAACGAACGCTGGCTGCAATTCGGCTATTAGGCTCCAAATTTAATAATTAATACATTAAGCCAAGGTCTATTGAAAACATTTCTGTAAGGAAAGGGGTGACAGTGCACTGCAACACTTACACTGTTTGTGAAGGTGGGATGTGGGCATTCAGCAGTAACTCCTAGGCTCTCGATCGTGAATACTAAATGCGTCAAATTTGAGCCGTTTTAAGAACTAGTGGTAGAAAATAAATGGCAAATTGTATTTACACATCCAGAGGTTATTAAGATCTGAAAGCATCAAGGTATTGAAAAGTATGACTGCTGTCATCTACCGACAATCACGATTTTTGATATCGAAATTATGTTGAAAATAATGATTCTAGTCAAGCTAAACTTTACCGCTACCTCCGCAAATAACTACTTGTAATTAGATACTTTTAATGCAGACAATTCCTTTCCTCACAAGACGTCATAACTTTCACTGCCCACTTTCTTCCAGCAATTAAACCTAGTTTACCTTGACCTATATAACACTGTGTAAAACCTTCCAGACGTTGTAAAGAGCAATTTTGTCATTTCCTCATGTATAAGGGACAGCAATCAATGTTTTAACTATCACATGTACCAATAAGTGTTCAACGGTAGAATTTAGAAACTGTTTTTGTACAACTTGATATTTTTATTTAATGGAATTTGATCGGAATTTCTATATACAATACCCTTATTTTCACGAGACAAAAGTGAAAAACAAATTTAAAATATGAATGTATTCCGGAGATGCAAGCAAGATCTTTCACGTTTTGCCAGATTTGTCATTTTGGTCAACGTAAATAAATATCCTTTATCATTAGGAAGCACAAAACACCAATATCAAATAAGTTTGTCTTTCAATACTTTTGCAATATCAAGATTTTAAGCCCTTGGTATATTTTGTTTGTCAACGACATATATCGCACATGTATTTCTAAAAATGATACAAGTAAAAAACCGTGGTTTCTTTGTCGTGCTTATCTCAGCGCCAGCTTCCATCTAAAATAATTAAGTGCAATATGAAGCCTCAAAAACCATTCAGCTTGAAAAAGTGATTGCAGAAAGTTCAGCGACAAATGGAACGCTCAGTTTTCGAATTCGAAAATAGAACGTGTATCGCTTTGGCTGATTGCCA